>WTSP01026881.1:0-26028 GCA_025331215.1 Actenoides lindsayi | reverse complement strand
TTTCAAAAGAAAACCTGCCCCTCCACGCACAAAAACAAACCAAAAAAAAAAAAACAAAAAAACAAAGTGGCAGGTTCTTATATACCCCCCCCCCCCCCCCCCAAAAAAAATACCACAGGTAACTAACAAAAACCAGTCAAGTTGGTGGGATTGTCCGATTTTTGAAAGACTATGCTTGACTCATTTTAGACTGACAGGGAAGGTAATCACTGTTTGCGGGTTCCTCCCGAGCACGTTGCCTGTCACTCGGCGTTGGTAGTTTGGAAGCTGCAGTTTGAGTGCCTCAGTTCACCCTGTTCCTGCAGCAGGGTGGAAGAGCAGCAGCCTCCTGCTGTAAGGACGCAGGGCTCGCAGGGCTTCCAAAGCACCAGGAGGTCAACAGGAAGCCAGGATGTGTGTCTGAGAAGAACCTTATTATGTGTTCTTCTAATTAATGTTGCCAAACCTGTTCAGCTGCGCTTGTCAACAGCCCAGTCTTGCAGGGATCTCTTCAGTTCCATCAGCTCTTCCCACATTTCAGGAGCTTCTTCCAGTCAGGTTTGCCTGCTCCGCAGAGTTCCTGCGTCATGCCCTTTGACTATCAGGTTCACACAGATGGCTCTGCCTTGCGCTCCCATTTGGCTGGGCTGTGATGTCTGTTCCCCTCACAAACCTCCTGCCATGCTAAACAATTCATCTGACACGCAGGGCTACGGTGTAGGGAAGAGTCAGTTGCCCTGTGCCCCCCTCACAAGCTACCCCAGGGCTTACTCTCAGTCTTTCTCTTGTATTATTCCTTGACTGTTGTGCAGCCTCACAGATGATATCTCACATTAGAAGAGAAGGCAATTGAAGATTGTGTGATGATTTTTTTTTTTTTAAACTTTTTTTTCCTTGAGTTTGGTTTTGTCTGATTTTGGCATCATTCTGGCAGAAGGCAGAGAAAGAAAAAGGTAGATAAATCTATTATGTAGAAGAAAGAATCTGATAGATATTTTGAGGTATGGAAAACAACGGACTGTGCAAGTTTAGGTAAAATTTTGCTCAAGGTTTACTTTGTAGCTCTCTAATTCACTTTTTGAGATTATTTTTTTGATGCAACATGTTAAAAAATATTTTACTAGTGCTAGAAAAAGCCTTTTGAGTTTTCTTCTCGGTACTTGAAGAGGTGATACTTTCATTCTCTTCTTGAAACCCTCTGGCTTTCATTTAAGTAATAAAACCAGGATGGTTTTGTTGTTCCTTTTTTTTTCTTCTGCTTTCACATGGAGTTAAACATCTTTTAGAATTTCCTTTTAGAACTCCATTTTCAGAATTTCCTGTGTTTACCTTTCTTTCAAGTCCCTGCACTTCAGCTTATCCTGTTCAACCTTATAAACCTTTTCCACTCTATTTTGTAGTTTTCACTGTTGTGATACAATTTTTATTCTTGTTTCCTTAAGAGTGATACAAACCCCTAAAAGACAGTTGAAATCTCTGGGAAGGCTCAGGATATGAACCTAATGGACAGGAGCACCCTGAAGTCCAACATCGTGTTTTCTTTATCTTCTACAGTTATGCACTGTCTAGCTTTTTTTCCTGGGGAATTTGCACAGTGAACTCCTCAGATGAGGATTAATTGAGTATTGCAAAGTGATGAAGAGCTCCCCATGTTTTACAGCTAAGGTAATTTTAAAAGACACATATCTCCATCAGTAAAATAGTAATAAGCTGTAATATGTTGATCCAAACTAGAGAAGCTCTGCCTCTCATTTCTTTGGTAAGCTTCAAGGAGCAAGTGCTATATGATTATTGCAAACTTATGTATTTCTTTGAGTTAATGTTAAAAGCAGTTTTCTTGCTTCACTGTTTACAGCTGTTGCAGATTGTCTGATTTTGCCGGGCTGGAACTTTGGGGTGTGCTTGGCTTGCTGCTTGCCTTTCAGCAGCTTGTCAGGGACAGATGTGCTGTCTCTTCCTGAGTATTTTAAAGCTACTCAAGTGAATTCTTCAGACAGCACTTATAAATCCACATGCAGGCTTTTGAAGGCTAATAATTTAAACTGGAAGGCTAAAAATTTAAAATCTCAAATGACACATTTGACATGCTACTCAGTGAGAACAGACACACACACACAAAAATCAGTGTCAGCCTTTGCTACTTTAAAAATATCCTTAGAAAAAAAAATTAAATACAGATTCTAAAACTCTGGTGATTATGTAAGATTATGAAAGAGGATAATATATAACTCCTTGGTGAGAGGAGCATGTTGCTCTACTTCACAGTACGTCTAAGACGTAGCTTGAATATTCATGATTTGAACATGCAAATAATTGTCCTAGCCTGGCTGTGTCTAGTGCACGGCACGGCAGCTTTATCTGTGTAATTGAAAACGCCAAGTGATTTGCATGCCCATAACTCCTAGGTGAAATTTGGAATAGAAATCAAGTCTGACTGCCGTGTCAGCCATAAAAGCTGTCACCCTTTCACGTAATTAGAGCTTCAGAAATGTGAGCCTGGAGTGTATTTGTTTAAAAATTGTTGGAGTCTACTGTTCTACATACTGGCATAAAGGGAATTGCAAACCAGTGGGAAGATCTCTGGTTGTTACTGGGCTAAAAGAAATTCCAAATAGGACCAAATGTGGGGTTTATGTTTTTATTTTGTATCATTAACTTTCTCAAGACACCAAGTTGAAGACAAGTATGTTTGATGTTCAATCTTTTCCTAACCTTCTAGAGAAAATGCTGTGCGCGAGAAGGGGTAATATGTACAAAGAGGAGTTCAAAACTGTTGGTGGCTTGAAGGATTTAATATTTCACTGAGTCAGTGTTGGTACTGAATTTTCCTGTTCCATCTCTCTCATCTTTCTATTTCACTTCAATGGATTTACCATCCTGATAGGTTTCTTCTCTTCTGAGGGTGGTTTGTAGCTGCGTGTCAGCCACAAAATCAAAGCTGGACTTGTCAAGCTGTACATGGGAAGGAGCAGAGTGGTTAAGTTAATGCAAGTGCAGAGGCTCCAAGATAACAGAAAATACTTTCATTAGAAGTTACAGCTTGGTTTTAACTGTAGGGTTTTGGGGTAACTGTGCTGTGTTTTTTCGTGTCCAGTGCAGGAAAAGGTGGTAGTGGTCAGAGCCATCCTTTGTTGAGCTCTGTGTGTGAATAAGCATGAATGGCGATCCTCAAGTTCAACTAAAACTAACATGAATTTGCATTGTCTGTGGTCCCTTAGGGAGATCTGAAGGCGTTTGGGCTTCTTAAAATGCGTTTATTCTCATGGCAGTTTTAATAGTGGGCTTTTATTGCCACTGTTGCCTATGAAGAACTGATTTGTACAGCAGTGCAGAATATTTGTGTTTGCCTTGTAGCGAGTTCTGGCACAGTGTGCTGAATAGTGGGGTTAAACTTTGTGTGTTTACTGAGGGGGAATCAGGAAGTTCAGCACCAGCTTACACAGAGCCTACGACTTAGAGTAGCCTGCAAACAAAACAAGCTGTTAATCACACTTTTGCACTGAGTTGGCCTCTTTGTATATGACTGTGGTTTATTTCATTTGTGTGTTTCATTATACCTAAGATTTAGGGCAGTGTTCTCAAATACTGAATCTTGATGGCTTAGAAATGACACGCAGATACTTTTGTACTTGAAATCTGGTAACAATGCTGCCGATGCACCCGATGCACGAGGTGGAAGAAAATCCTGCTTCCGATGTTGTAGTATCTATGATAACATAGAATCAGTTTATTCATTTAACATGTTCTTTGCAGATATGCCCATGGATCTATACGTGGAGCTGATGAGGGAGATTTCCCATTTTTAATCTTTTTTTTTTAGTTGGTTTGTTAGTTTTTAAAATGCATGTTATGTACTTTGGGGAGTCACAGGATATGCAGGATGTGAGAAGGGGAGTTTGGCACTGCTCCTGCCCTAGAGCTGGGTGAAAAAGAATAGGGGAACTTAGCTTCCCGTGGTGACACCACAACAATGTTCAGTAAAGCTACCTTACCTCATTTATAAGTCTCTCTGTTTTCCCTGGAAGACTTTATGAAATTTACCAAGCTTTTATCTTTGTATATTAAAACTTGGGTCTGGGGCTAGGCTATTGGTTATGCAAATATTTGTCTCATATAACCTTGATGGTACTTCTGGAGTTCATAAGTAGGCATTGCTAGTATGAGGACCTGCGGTCACAGACTAAAATGTGTATCTTCATCTCTTCTAGATTCTTAAGCACCTAAGTTCAACTTGAATTGGCTCTTTCAATGTATGCATAAGAAGAAAGTTACAGATCTTTAGTTCATTGGTTTGAGTCATTTTCCACTCATTTCCTGTTCTTCCCTAAGAAATCCCTTTCCCATAACTACTTCTTTCTGCCTTCAAACCTGTACAATTACGGGTGATGCTGACGCACAATGAGATGTATTAATGCAGCAGTACATCTTCCTTTCCAATTGTAATCCATGTAGAATAATGAAAAGCACAGGCTGATCTCATTTGTGATATATGTGGTGTTAGCAAGAGATCATTTCTTCTCCTGTCCTTGATGAAAATGAGGCTGTCAAAGATACTAGCTGTCCATGTATTAGCAGATGGGTTTCCTTGGCTCTAAATGTCACCAAGTTTTATTATGATAATGGCTCAAGGAAGAAATTGTGGAGAATAGGTTGTCATTAGCTAAGCAGAATTTAACAATGAAAAAGCATCCTGACAAAGTTTATTTAGAGAGATGTCCTATCGTCTTACAGTTTGTCATATTTAGGGTTTCAGAGTTCTGGGGAAGAAAACAAAAGGTAGAAAGATGCATTTTAAAAAGTTGTCATGGTTTGAGTTAGACCAGAACTAATTCTGTTCAGTGATTTAGCTTCTCAGCTATGTCTCTTCTGACTGTATATTGTGAAGCTAACAGCTGCCTGCTTCTAGCAGTGATAATTCTCAGTGTTTGTAGTTACTGCCAAGGATGGGTGTGCAGAAAGGCTCTTGCTTACACTTCCTTCTGTGCAGACCAAGGACACCACTCGATGCTGTGTGCTGTGCTGGGGGTGCAGAAAGCAGAAGGCTGCACCTGCAGGGAGGAGTGGCCAGGCCAGGGCCCCCCAAACTGACCTGCGAGATCCCATCCCATAGACGGTGTGTTCAGTATATAGCTAAGGGATCCCGAGGGTCAAGCTCTCTTCTCAGTGGCTGGCATCTGAGAAGGACTGGCTCTTCTGTTTTCAACCCCAGTCCATGCATTTCTGAATCCAGTTTTGGAGTCCAGCTCCTGAATGACACTGAATTGTCTGGGACTTTTCCCCTGTACCTGCCCCATGGCATCAGGGAGGTTGAGTTCAATATTGGGCTTGTTTATATATATATATTTCATTTTATTATTACTATTTTCATTAAAGCTTTTTAAGCTTTTTTTTTCTATCTCTAAGTCTTTCTCCCTTACTCCCTTTCTCTTCCCCTTATGGGCAGGGTGATGAGTTGCTGGAGAGCAGTCATTCATCTCGTGTCCAGCCTGGCCCTAAACCTTGAGGAAAGTAAAAAACCCTCTTCCTACCTCATCTTTAATGTCCATTAATGAAACCTGACTAAAGTTGGTTACTTTGTATCAGATAATTGGTAGTTTTGGTTAAAGCATTCTTTTCTAAATCCACTTTCAGTAATACTACTGGGAATTAACTATATGTCAACTGAACAGGAAACTGTTCATGTAATTGTTCTGGTTTAGCTTGAATATTGGCACTAAGTAGTGTGGCTCACTTTAAAGTAGAATCTTTCCCAGATCTGTCATAAAATGTTCATTAACTGCCACCTTGGTGCATAAAGTCTTCCAAGTTTAGTGCTTAATTTTTTGTATTAAGAAAATAGTCACAATAAGGTGACTCTAAAATATATGCAGAATTCTGAGTCTGAGTGTTACAGATGGTTGGGTCTCTGCCTTCCTCCTGTCGTGAAGTGAGCGTTAGTACAGTGCTTTAGTAGTGAATACAAGCTGAACAAATACTCTACTGAGCAAGTCCTTGCAGACAGTAAATGCACACAGGGTAATGGAATCGAACCAAGTGTTTTGAGAGCAACATGTGCATGGCCAAGACTGACTGTGTACATCAGAGTGTCCAACTTAAACCTCCTCCAGCCATGCAATGCCAGTACAAACTTTCTTCAGTATTTCTAGTGCAGCACCAATGAGCACCTAAATTGGCAATCAGGTATATAGACACCTGGGGTACCTGTGCTCCCTGAAGGGGAGCATTCACATCTGCTCCTTACCTTTGGAAAGCCAGGGGACAGTAGTAGAAAACAAAAAAAAATAACCACAAAACTTTCTGAACTGACTTGCACAGAAGTGGTAGGACTACAAGGATTGAATAATGAAAACTTGACTAAGGAGTATCTTGTATTTCTCTTTTGCTTTCTGCCTAATAGTGCCCAAGTAACTTGTGATGAATTTGCTTGATGGTTTGCTTCTTTTTCTTTGGTTTTGGCTTTTAAGTTAACCAAACAGCAACTCCTCAAACAAAACGGGCACATTACAAATTTCCTGTGAGCTGCTTTCTCTCTTGAGCCTACATCTGCCATTCATGGCCCTCTGGTCTGTGGCAGACAGGATGTGAGGTGACTACAATGAACTGCCCCTGACTTTACTCCGTGCCACGTGGCACTGTGCTTGGTATGGACAGCTCAGGGAGGGGAGGAGTGAGGTGGGGGAGATGTTTGTGGTTACAGCTTTTCTCTTCACAAGCAAATGTTACCCATGCTGAGGCCCTGCTTCCTGGGGAGCAACTGGACATCTGCCTGCTGATGGAGAGCAGTGAATTAATTTCTCTTTGCTTTTCTTATTCATCTGTCATTATCTCAATCTATGAGTCTTTCTGCCTTCTGCTTTTCACTCCATCACCTGGGAGGGGAAGGGACTGGGCGAAAGGCAGGGTGGATGTTTGGCTGCTTGCTGGGATCAAACCATTACAGACTTTGTCACTGGACAGATGACGTGGGATAGATTCAAAAAGCCATTGTAGGTGGAGGATGAATGTGAAGCTAGATCTGGTTTATGAAGTAAGGGACATAGTGCTGCTCAGAGGGAGGGATTTTGCTTTCTAGCCCTAGTCCTAATCAGGCTGGCGGTGTTGAAGGTGCAAGATGGGCTTTGAAACTAAGTTCAGAACCTCTCTGGAAAAAACCCAACAAAGTGAAGCTGGATGGGGTTTTTCTGAACAACTATGGAAATGGGATGCTGCTGTTATCTGATGTTGCTTTTCAGAAAGGGTTTGTGTAATGAGCTATGGCACTCTGTGACTGTCAGACTGCTCTTGTGCTCAGCTGAATGGATAAACTCTTTTGAGACTGGAGAGACTGTTTTGAGAATTTGGGCATTTGTGTCTTTGGAATATTGTGTTTGTGTAACCTCTGTTTACAGAGTGAGAGTTGCAGAATGGAAGAGTTCTATATTAATTTGTTTTTGTAGGAAATTATTAATTACAGTCTATCTCTTATGAGAAAATGGGTATGACTGGAACTGTTGTTCTGCATGGGTAAGCAGGTGTATTAAAAACAGGGATGTATCAGGGTTTCTACTTCAACGTGGGATAAATTAAGTCAAAGTTGGTGAGACAGTTCAAGGTTATGTAAGATTACCAGACCATTAGGTAAATGTTTAATGCAGAATGCAGATCTTCATCAGTCAGTATCTTAACACCTCCTGAGGTAAATAGGGTACTCGATGTGTTTTAGAGCTCTGTTCAAGTTCCTTTTAAAATGAATTGGCTGCAGCTTCATCAGGTTTTACTTGATGAAGTTATGGTGCCATATTGCTAGGTACCAGCATAATGAGATATGCACACTTGCTGAAGTTGAAATGGCATATTTTCAAGGCTGAAATGGAGTTCTATAATCATCAAGTCCAGGAATTAAATAGCTGAACTAATCTGACAGAGTTGAGAGAAAATTATTGAAAGTGAGAAAATTAAGCTTGGAAGTTCAATTTCTTTATTGTTTTAGTTTTATCCAGTCTGCTAGTGATTGGCAAACAGGGCAGTTTAAAAGGCTCTGATTAGCCAGGGCAAGGGCTGAGGGTACACTGAACAAATCTGCTCAGCAGTTGACTCCGTAACAGCTAAAGAACACCATAAACGTTTGTCTTGTGTTTCTGCTGTTTGCTGTCAATACCTTTTACACATTAACGAAAAAAATCAATCTGTAATCTCTGGCAGGTTTACTAATCCTGTAATTATTTTTTTCTTTTGAAAGCGTGTGCATGTAATAAGAGCCCTTCGGGATGCTGGGTGGAATGTTCATAGCCAGCCCTGACCAAGTAGCCACTATCAAGGGCAGTGTTCAGAATTTTAGATTGCTTTATGGACATGAATGATGAACTGGAATTTTGTAGTGACTTAAGAATCTCCTTGGCTTCAGGACTTATTACAGCATGCAATCACAGCTAGTACTTGAGTGTTGTTCTAAAAAAGTCTTGTGATGCTTTTATTCAGACTTGAACTTTTTAGGCTTAGGAAAACAATCCATCCTAAACAAGGTGAGCAAACCTTTACATTTGATGATGCATCAACACATGATCACTTCTTGAAATACAGCAGTCTTTGCTTTCTCTCCTACCTGTTTCTTCTCCTCCTCTCCAGAGGATTAGTTCAGCTTAATAGGAAAAATGTATTTCTCTGAACTTCATGCTTTTGTCTTATATATATTTTCGTGTGTGTGTTTATGTAAACAGGTCAAATTAATAAGCTGCTTTTTGTGCCATATTTGTAACTTGAAAGTTTTAAAAGGTCATGTGCATCTGTGCTGTATGGCTGGATTTCTAATTATGTAATCATATGTAATTTCTAATTATGGAATGTTTTTGTAGATGCTGTACAAAGATGCAAGACAACATTGGTCTTGACTGTCCAGTAGGAGCCTTGAAGCTGCATTTTTTTCATATCCACTCCCCAAAGCTTCAGCTAACTTGTGAGCTCTCAGCATTCCTGTTACAGCTCATAATTGTTCCCCTTGACCACAAGTGGGATGCTTAATGATTGTCTGACCACTTTTTCTTGAAACTGAGACCTGTAGATACTAAAAGTGCAAAGTACTATTTTTCAAGCCTTCATTATGCATATACTTCTGTTTTTTCTGAGTTTTTTTTTTTTAGACCTGTACATTCATTAACCACTTACAACAGAGCTCATTACAGCTTGCCCTATTTGGTGAGTTCCCAAGGAAAAATCAAGCTCTGCTCATGCCTTCAGCTGTAATAGAATGTTTGTTAGACTTTGCCTCACTCCCTGTGTGCTAGTCTGAGCTTCTGCATGCAGGCATGTGCCAGGTTCAGCCAGGTGTACCAGCAAAGCCTCCATGTCCTGGGCATGTTGGCTGCCATGGTGTGGAATTACACACCTTGCTGTTACAACAGACATCAGGAGAAAACTTCTCAAGAGTTTGAGGAGGCTTTCAGGGGAAGAGTAGTGCTGGTACAGCATATGGCTTTCAGCCTGGCTAGTAGGAGCAGAACAAACAATGTGGTCTTTTTTTTTTCCAATTTAACTTGCACTTTTATTACAGGAATTAGCAAAGGCTGAAGTGTAATCTGTGTTAGAATTACTACTTGTAAATGACTTCTGACTCCACTTCTATCCAAAAGCCCTACTGATGGGTGCTGCTTGGAGCCACAGTTCAGGAGCTTTAATCTAGGAGGGCTGCAGTGACTACTGATTGAACTGTGCTCTTTGCTTTAAGTCTCTCAGCACATCACAGAATCATAGAATGTTAGGGGTTGGAAGGGGACCCAGAAAGATCATGTAGTCCAACCCCTCTGCCAGAGCAGGATCACCTAGACCAAGTCACACAGGAACGTGTCCAGGGGGGTTTTGAATGTCTCCAGAGAAGGAGACCCCACAACCCTCCTGGGCAGCCTGTTCCAGGCTCTGTCACCCTCACTGTGAAACAATTTTTCCTTGTGTTTACCCTAAATCTCTTGTGCTCCAACTTTCTCCCATTGCCTCTTGCCCTAACATGGGATGACCCTGAGTCTGGCTCCATCCTCCTTGCACTCACCCTTAACATATTTATAGGCATTAATGAGGTCCCCCCTCAGTTTCCTCCAGGCTAAAGAGTAAGGCATGTTCACAGATACAGGAAAAGTCACTCTGAAGTTGGTAAATGAGCTGATGTCATCTGGGAATAGGAGTTTCTTCGTTACAGAATCCTTCTCCAGGTATTCTGGAGTTATCCCTATGGTGGCTGTAGGTTTCTGTGACTTGCAGTATGTGGTTTTGTATTTAATTGGATTTTGCTAAACTTTATTAGATGTCAAGTTGATTTGATTTGCTGAACATTTCTTCTAGGAGCTTTCAGGAAAAAAACTAAGTGCTGCAAAAATACACCATGCAAGCACTGAATACAGGATCTTATTTTTGTGGCTAAATGCCAATTACCCTGAAATCAGGTAATTAGATCTAGTACTCGATGTGCCCTACAGTAAGTAGTACTTACAGGTAAAAGAAAACAAGTGATGGTTCCTGTGATAGGAGTCACATGTATGTATTTCCATAGGCTGTTCTAGTACAAACATATTTTGTTCTTAACATCTAACATAATTTTGTAGTCAGTTTTTATATTGTCAGTTGTGCAAAATACTAACCACTAGATACACCTGCTTTAACTTTTTTCCTTGTTTCTAAATACCTGTAGCACTTGAATATGTAAATACTCTGCATTTAAGGCAGTTTGAGAGGCAGAAGTAGTTAAATGGAGCTAAACAAGTGAGTTGGTCTAAGATGTAATGCAGTGAAATATTTCTAGCAAGTTCAGTGTTTTTCTGGAAAGTACTATTAGAGACTATACAATAATGCTTGAAAAAGATTGCTTGTCTGACTGAAAGAGCAATGTCGGATACGTACAATATCCAAATAGATGTGTTTATGGGGTAGATAATCATCTGCTGTGCAACCTTTGCTATAGTAATGGTGTAGTTTGATTGTAGTAAGTTCTGTCTGTACCTGTGATAAAGATATTGTAGGAGTAAACACCAAGGGAAACTTAAAAAGTTCCTTATTCTGCAGACTTCAGCTGGGCTTGAGCTTCCTCAAGCAGGAATGGTTTGGGGGGGAGGTGGGTATTAATGCTCTGATTTGGTGGGACCCAGTGACTGTGCACCTGAAGCGATAGACAGGAAAAAACAACCCCCAAGAGAAACAAGCCTTTAGAGTGACTGCAGCGAGGAACACCAACTCCCCGGCTAGGTGAGACCTAGCACTGAGAAGCTGGTGTTCCTCGCCTGTCGCTGTGGGTGTGTTTCAGGAAGATGCAAAGCTGCGAGTTGCTGGCGGCAGTTGGAGTGCGCTGGGATTGTGTCATGTTTCCCACAAAAGCTTTGCTGGGCAGCCACATGACTGCGGCAGCCCGAAATAATCCCATCCTCTGGCTGCTAGAGGGCCTGCCTCAGACTCGCAGCACTACTCGCTCTTTGCACTAGAACTCAGAGTGTTCTCTTTTTCCCTTCGGTGTTTGGTTTTTTTAGCTGAAGATGGAAGGAACTTTCCAAACACACCAGGCCCCTTATTTTACTTGTCTGCTTTTAATCTGCCCGGCATTGTAGGAAGTGAGTTGTATATTTACAGATATTTGAAATTGCCCAAATTTGTAATCATTTTTAAAAAAGAATTTTTGTTTCAGAGGGAGCATCTCAAACAATTCCTGGTTTTTGCTTGTGAAAAACAGCGTATCTGGGAGAAGTTGAGGATAATTGGATTTCCTGTTGTTACTAGGGTTATGTTTTTTACTTCTGGTGGCATTTCTGAAAATCTCAGTAATTCTCTTATGCAACTGCTGGCAGCAGGAATACGCTCTGAAAAAGTGCAAGAGGCCCAGTCAAGGCTAGGGCAGAATTTAGGGCTTTAAATGGGGAAATCCGTTGAGCAGCCTGATCCTAGTGAAAGATGCCCCTGCCCGTGGGAGGAAGATTGGACAGGATGTCCTTTCAAGATTTCCTCCCAAGCCTATACCTTTGCTACTTGCCTGTTTAGATGACAGAGGAGGCAGGTGTTAGTTATTAAGTAAAAACCTGGTAGATCTGAAGTGTTTTGGTGTTTGGTTTATTTTTTTCAGTCTCTGAATGCAATGTTATGTAAGTGTAATAAATATTGCTTTGTTTGGTTGGGGTTTGGTTTGGTTTTGGTTGTTTGGTTTTTTCAGTTCTGTCTGCAGCATGCCATCTTGCTTTCGCTGTTGGACACATTTAGAAGGCTGTTGGGAAGGGATGCTTTAGCTTTTGTCAGGGTAGGTTTCTCTTGTCACTGGAGATTATAAAGACAGACAGTTTCTCTTATTTTGGGTTACCAAAGAAGAAGGGAGGGAGAGTGGCTGCCCAGAACTTGTCTGTGTAAAAGCTGAAGGTGGTTCTGCAAGTCTCCTGAGTTCAGTTGCAGGGGAAGGGAGTTCGTGTCAGGCTGCTTAGAATTGCCACAGTTCTAGGTGGACAAGTCTTACCAGCTGACTGACCTAAATCAGTACCTTCTGTCTTGGGTAGATTTTCCAATTTTTAGCATCTAGCTTGCCCATATCAAACACACTTTGATGAACACTTGAACTTTCACCACAGTTGAATCATCCTTCATAACCAGTTATCCAATGCAGTGAGCTAAATGAGGTGTGGTATATGTAGCTTTAAGGTATCATTATAATTTTGCCACCTTGTTGCTCTAACTTCAAGCTCAGGTAAAAGTGTGGAAGATCAACTTAATTCCCTGTTCTTTTCCACGCTTGCCTGTAATGTCTTCACCCAACTGATTGCTAAAGCTGTTCAGTTTTTTTTTTTTAGGCATCTCTTTTGATGATAAAGGCAAATTAGGGATAACTTTGCTATCAAACTATGCACTAGCTGATGTGTGTAACTTAGGGTTATTATTGTCCTCCCTATATGCAATAATACCAAGAGTCTCATTTTAAACAGTTTGTAGTCTTTTTAGGAGAAAAGAAAATATACATATGGTTAGTTGTGCCATAAATTCTTGATGTCAGAGCCTTCTTAGAGCTGTTTTTCTTTCTGTATAGACCATTACAATGTACTTATTGAGTGTCAGATGTAGTGGGTTTTTAAATGTGAAACACAGCTCTTCTGGTGTATGGAAAGATTGCTGTATATGTGAACAGTTATTTCAGCAGAGCTTGCTGGCCTTTTTTAACTTGGCTCACAAGTAATAAAAAAGCCAGGTGATATTAAAAGTCTTGTGAACAGGTGTTTTGAGTGTCTCAGTAACGTTTCTTACTACTTAGTCATGGTATTTTTTTTCTTGAAGTATTGATTATTTAAAATTCTTAGAAGTTATGGTACCAATACTCTTTAAGCTCACTGAAGGGTTACTGTATTGACTCCTAACTTAAGTGAGGCTGAAAGTTTCAGATTTAGTGTGTTGCAGCCTTAGTTAAATAAAAAAGCTGAATTTCCTCAGCTGCAGTAGTTTCAGACTTGTAACTTCAGGCTTGAATTTTGGGTTTAACCTGTTGTGTTCCCGCAGGCTTCGTGAGAGAATGAGGCATTGTGGTGCTGGTGCTGCGCGTGGGGGTATAAACTCGGCTAGGAAAGAATGCAAAATGCTTCCCAAAAGTTTAATTTCATCTTTAATTATAATATCTTCTATCCAAGAATCTCCAAGCGCTTGATGAATGCTTACGGCTTCATTCTCACGATGATGTTCTGTACTGCAATGCTTTGCAATAAGGGAGTGCTGGGAGGGAAGTGTTCCCTTAATTTTCCACGTGAGATGGGCATGTTATGGATCTAGCTCAAGTTCATGATGACTTCTCATGCGAGTCACAGGGTAAACCAGTTTTATTAAAGTTAATCATACAGTTGCAGGCTAAGATGAAAGGCTGTAACCGTTTTGTTCAAGGCCTAGAACTGTTCCGTGGCCACAGAGGGATTGAGTGCTAATGTTGGTAACAGGTATTCGTACAGCAGTCAGTAGCATTGCCAGGCCCAAAGCTGATCCTTTTTCTCATCATTCACAGTACATGAATGTTAAAATAGAATGAAATCAGGAAAGTCCATTCCTTAATTAATTGATTAGTCTGCTCATTCTGCTTTTTCATCTTAGATTTTTTTATTTTTTTTCTTTCGCACAGGTGAGTAATGAAAAAGTTTGTGAAATGGCTTCTTAAAAGCTGCTATACTTAATCACTTGGCTAGAAATCAGAAAACTGGAAGAAACACAGAGAAAACATACTAAGTGAATGAGACTACAAATCTCAGAGTTAGGAGGATGCAAGTTCTGCTGCTTCCTTGGGGGCCTCCTTATTTCTCTTTCTATTTAATATTTTTTTTCCCTTGTCTTATTTCATCAATATAGTTTTCAGCTTAGTGCTTCTTCATATCATACTTCCTTACCAAAATGTCACCAGCCTAGCAATGCTTCAGGTTACAAACTGTGTCACAGCAGCAGCCGAAAACTGTGGCTGGAGTTAGTTGGTTTTGCTCCTACCTCCCCAACGTGGCCATTTCATAATGGGTTTGTAAAAAGGAGTGAACTTGATATGAAAACACTCACTATATTTTAATGATTTTACCACCACGCACCCCCCGAGCTGGGCAAGCTTTGGTGGAAAACCAATTTTATTAAACAAGTAAATCATTAGAGTAAGTTTATTGGAGACAGGGTTTCAGCAAAGAGGAGGTCATGTGTAGTAAAGCTGAAAACAGTGAAATGCAGAGATTTATAAGCAAGCTCTTGTGAAAGAGTTAAAGAAAGCTTCAAATATTCTTGATTGGAAGGTTTTGCTTTTCCTTAGCTGCATATAAATGCTCCTGTGAAAGCCCATACAGAGATGAAGGCTTCTTGTTAGGATATCTTGTGTTGGTGGGTTTCCTGAAGAATTGAATAAAGGAGACAGACATGCCAATGTTGCGAAATACAGAAAGCATCTTACTCTGAGGATCTGATAGAGGTTCCATGTGGTCTTGGGTAGCCTGAATTCTTTTCACTTGAAAAAGAGGAACAAGATACTTGTGAAACTTAAATTTATCTATGTTACCTGTATAGTGAGAATACCTTTTTTTTTCTTAAATTTCTGTGAGTAAATAATTGAGGAAACTTGTATGTAGTAAGTTCTAAAGATGAATTGTGCGTTTGATTGGTTCCACTCTTCCACTTTGGCTGCATTGTGACACCGCTAGAGGATTCTGAAAATAAGTTTTAACATGACAAAAATCAACATAATAAAATTAGCAAAATCCAGTTTGGCTTATAAGGTCCTTTCCAGGTCTGGGATTTGGCTCCTCTTCTGTCTTTAAACCTTATTTTCCCAATGTGTATGCAGACTTCTCTTACCTTTTTTGCCCAAAGTATTTCCTTTTCCTTAATTCGTCCTTTATAGTCACATTCTTCAGAACAAGAATAGGGTTTTTTTCTGGTTTTGCCTACAGTGAGGAAAGTAGGATTTTCCATTTCTGCAGTTTGGAGCCAATTCTCAGTTGTCAGCTTCTCTGCTAAAAATGCAAATTTCTTAAAATAATAGTTGTCTTGAAGATTCATTTAAATTCACATGTATATATCAATGTGATAATGAACCAAGATTATTGTGCATTAAATTGTGAAAGCTCACTTCTTACCTCATTTTCCTGAGTCATGGCTTTTAATTTGAGCTTTGAAGCATAGAACACATGCAAAACACATAGTATGGTTGCTAATAAACGATGTAAGTGCTACTCAGCTCTAGGGCTAAAAATAAGCAAGGTGTTGGGTTCCCAGTGGTGCGTTCTGCTGGTTCATTCAGGCTTTGCCCAGGTCTTTCAATGGGGTAGCAGTGCAGCTGGGATTGCTCTGAAGGTTCCAGTGAAGTTCTGCTGAACAGGCACCATTTCCCTGCTGAGATGCTCATTAGACTTGGCCCTGGTTAAACAAGGCTTGTGCCTTGTGTGTCTTTGACGTAACTCACAGGTGATGTATGTGATGGCCCTTAAATATAATAGAGAAATTTCATTTTATAATTTTTTTTTTTAATTTTATAATTATTAATGGCTTCTATGCTTTGTATACTACAGTCTGTTGTCTTGATTTTTTCCTTGCCCCACCTCCCCCTAATTTTTAGTCTGCAAATAAAACCCCATTTAATTGTCTGTGTTTTCAAAGATATTTCTGTTTCCATCCATCTTTGAGGTAAGCAACATGCAATGGCATCCTTGCAATGTCCTCTTAGCAGAGGCCATTGGTAAAGATGGGCTGCTAAAACAGCACTCTCATTTCTCTTAATTTTCGTTGTTGCTTGCTGGAGCGAGCCAAACAGGACCCCCACCTCC
Source organism: Actenoides lindsayi (assembly GCA_025331215.1). Classification (NCBI taxonomy): domain Eukaryota; kingdom Metazoa; phylum Chordata; class Aves; order Coraciiformes; family Alcedinidae; genus Actenoides; species Actenoides lindsayi. The sequence continues at coordinate 9,793 of WTSP01026881.1, read as the reverse complement.
CGCAGCTCCCTGCAGTATTTCAACATGTTGCATCTTGATAGAATATTTGTGACAAGCTTCTAGAGGAAACCTTGAGGTTCAAGGATGCCCATTGATACCCTGAGAGTGACAGAGAGCCTTCTTGGCTATTGTTAGTCCCTGAAAGATGAATCTTCCTTAGCAAGCATTGCTTCCTCCACCTTCTTCTCAGCCCCTCTGGATCAAAGCTTGTCCATTATGTGTGGAATAGAAACACACTCGGGTTCTCATTTGCAATGCTTAAAAAAAAAAAAAAAAAAAAGAATCTGACAACTTGCAGGTTTGAGTGGACCTGTAAGAAGATGCTGAATTCATTTGCATAATTCTTACTGTAATGATCTCCAGCAGTTTGTTGCAATGGACACTCTACATCATGGGTAGATAAAAGTAGCCTAGAGAGAGCCTGGTAGCAGTGAATGTTTTCTCTTGCTCTGTGAGCTGGTTACATCATTAATGGGCATACTGGGACGCTGTGTTTAGAGTGCCTCTGAAAAGGTATTGCTGGTTTGCTGGTGCAGTCTCATCTCCATACCAATTTATTCAGATATAAAGAATAGCCTTCAGGCTTGCTGTTCTAACACTTCTGTGTAAGTGTTATAGTAGTGCTATAGTGAGAGCACTACTGCTTAAATTTGCAAAATGCTAGACATTTTCTCATCGTAAGAAAATGAGGAGTAACTTCCTCTGGTGTCTTGTATTCTGTAACCGGCTTATTGTTGAACCTGACAGCAAGATGAGCTAAATGCAGCAAGAATACAATGGGGGAGTTCTTTTTGCTTGATTTGTTTGTGTTCGGAGGAACTTTTGAGTAAAGAGATGTAATTAACTCTAGATTGTCTTTTTTGGCTTGTTCTGCATTGTTATTCTTTGTTGAAAGAATAACATGCTTGTAGCAGCTTGTCATAGAAGTAAAATCTAGGTAATTACTTGTTGCTCTGCAACAAATTGTTGTGAAGACTGCACGTAGTAGCAGAAGCTAGCCTCTGAAAACAAAACCTCTTACTAGGTCTCAAAATAAGCTCTTACACTTGACATTTACGTGTCACACAGAAAACAGGTCTTTCTGGCAAGGAGGTAAGAGCACAACTCAACAGCTGAGCAAGTAGACAAGGACTTCAAGCTGTATTACAGAAAGGCAAGGGAGGAAAAGCAGCGTGGAGTTAAAGCCCTTACAGGTCTACTGAGCCAGTCTGCTTCTTGTCTTCTGTTCCTTGGCATTCCTTTTTTTTTTTTTTTTTTACAGCTTACTGTGAAGTCTTGAGGCTCGAGATGATTTCTCAGGATGATTTGGGAACACTGCAGCATAACCAGATCATGATGAAGCCTGCTTAGAACTATAGTAATAGAGCTATTATATTAAGGTTGATTAAACTGTAGAAAGGGATGCAGAAGTTTTTTGAGAACTATAACTAGTTAGATTATTGCCAAGCTAGAATGAAATCAGGGTTTTTGGCTAATAACCAAAGTTGGAGGGTAGGAAGTAAGAGGAGTGGTATAAAACTGCTCACTGTTTCACTACTAAGAATTTGTTGGTATATCCACTTGAATGTGAGTTGAGAGAAATGGGGTTTTTTTGCCAGTGACTCTTTGTCGCTCTCAGAATGACACAGACAAAGTAGATTTTGCCAAGTAATTGTTTTGTCCGAGATAAATGGGATAAGCAAAGAGTTAAAAAAAGTTTTATTTCAGCTTTGCAAGAAGAGTCATTCTGTTTTATCAGTTCATTACCAGCAACCAGTTCAATCTGTCAGTTTGGTGCTTTATGTGAACTTTTCCAATGGCAACCAGCAAAGATTTTTCTCCCCTTGTATCTAACTCTAAATCTGTCAAAGTCTGCCTTCAGCCTGGCTGTTCATCCATATGCTGCAGAAACACTGAAAGGAAGCAAATGCAGCTCTTTCTTAGAAGTCTTTTACTGTGCTCTGGAATGCTGGATGTGGAAGCTAGTTAGCATTGTTTTTTAAATTTCTTTTTTGTTCGTTATTACTCCCAGCAAATCTTCACCTGGGTATATGCAGAACAGTTCATATTGATCTAAGGAGGATGGTATGATATGTGAATGGTAATGGCTAGCAATAAAAAAAATCAGCTGTGGTTCATTTTCTAGCATCTTATAAAACAGTTTCTCTAAGCAGTTGAACCTTTTCTGTGTAAAGCAAGCAGTCACTGGAGACCCTTAGATAATTCTACAGTATAATGTATTTTTACACCTAAACCAACTTTAATTTTTATATCTCCCCCCCCCCCGAGTGCTGCTGTGGTTTAGTAGTTTGTTTTTAAACTGAGCCAAGATCATCACAGCAGCTCATTGTGGGTATAGAAACCAGATGTCAAGACTCCAGAAAATGTCTAGATAGCCTGATACTAGCATTTGACCTTCTACTGATGGAGATGTGAAGTCTGTAGGATTAGAGGGTCATCTGGTTCTCTAAAATTATTTTGCAGCTCTCAAATTAGAAATTTGTGTTTTAAAATACTTTTGCTTTTTATGGCCATGTACATTCTGATGAGAATCTGCTAGGATTTTGGTTTTGAACCATCAGAAGAATAAACCTGAGCATATGTGTAAACTTTCTTCCCTGTTAAACAGAACTCAGGTATTTTTTCCTCCCTTCTCAGTCCTCCCAGTTTGCTTCACCATAACTTTTGCCATCATGTCCAGGAGACTTGATGATTACAAGGCATTAGGAAAAATAAATCCATCAGTGAGTACTTGCAAATGAATGCATCCCGTGGTATGTTACCACTAGAAGTACTTGCAGTTAGTACAAGTAGTTACAAGTCCACTGACTAGATAATTTTTTTTCTTTCCTGGATGGAGAATGTCCTCTTGACTCTTCGAAGCAATGTGTGTTGTAATTGCTGGTTTCTTGATGAATCCATAGTAATAAACATGGCTTGTTACGGCTTGGTTTTGGCTTGATGTAAGAACATTGGTGTTGTCTTGAATGAGGTGTTGCAAACAAACAAGTAAGGATTAGAGGTTTTGGAATGCCCTTAGTATATTCAGTGGAACTGTTAGTACAGAAGAATAGAGTTTTTCTATCCAAGGCTTTTCTACCAAACATAGGAAAAAAAATTGAAAGATAATTCTTATTTTACCCCAATAGTAGATGCAGTTCCCAGGAGATCCTTGTCTCTCTCTTTTTCTCCTATTTTTCTCTCTTTCTGTCCTGCCAGTGTTTTAATCTTGATGGGTTTGGGTCTCAGTTCATAGGCATCTCATTTATATTTGGTGCAGAGTTACTAGGGCAAGTTTATGGCATTGGCCGACAGAAGCAGCACATCTAGTTCTGTAGGAAGTGACTAGAAATTTTTCTTTAAATGACCTGTAGTTCTTTAAATCTTACCTGTTTTTCTGTCTGAGTTTATTGTTTTTTGGGGGGATAAGCCAGGGCTGCTAATCCATGTGTAGTTAGGAGCCATCTGAACTGAGAAGATTTGAAGGCAGTGTCTGCGTATGTTCATTCCTGGATTATACTTTGCCCTTGCAGAATCGGTCTTTTTACTTCGTGCTCATGGTCTCGTGTGGGGTTGGACAATGTTTCTTTTGCAGAGGTGTAGTGTCTGTGGATATGACACTACCAAACTGCACCAGATCCTTCATGCTTGGGAGAATGTGGTGTGATTTGACTGTACCAAACTTTGTTTTTCCTTTGGACTGCTTGGCGTTACACTTCTTCCTCTCCCCTGGGATGCTCTGACTGTTTATGCATAAGTGAGATTTTTCTTGGCACAAGCTGACAGACAAACCTAAGAAATAGTCTGAAAAAAACCTGCTTCTTTTGACTCTCTTCCCAGCGAGGAACTGCACTGATTTTATGAATGGGGAGAAAATCCTCAGAGCGTGTTATCCCAGTCTAGGTGGCATTTCTGCCTGGGATGGATAAGAAACCTCTGCATGGACTAAGGCAGGTGGGAATGTGAAGCAGTAAACTACCAGCTTAGGAGACCCACACAGATTTAGTTTCTCATGACCAAGCATGTATATTCATGTCTCTTCAAAGTATATAAGAGAATATTAGCAGCTGGGGTGGTAAGTTTGTGATAATCTGTGATTGAGATGTAAGAGCTTTGTAGTGCCCTGAATCCAGACTTTATTTTGGCTTACGGGAAAGGGGCACTTAATGTTCTTTAGACAACCTAAGTGTAGATACTAAAATTTTAACAGTACATTGCCCGCTATTCTCTGTATGTCGATGTTGATCTGATACTGAGGATGTGTCTCTCCCAGCAAACATCTCCTCAGTTCCCGTACAAGACATGCAGTTAGTGGAAAGTACACATGTAACTTGATGATTCTATTTTATTTTATGGGATTGTGCAAGCTGCTGTCTCTGGTGAGGATTGTGTCTCACTTGGGAATCAAGTTGTACTACTTTGTGCTTGTTTATTTTGAGCCTTTCTAGTAATTCTGAGATAATGGGAGAGAATGCTACTAAGCTTGATTAAAAACATAATGACATGTGATGGAAAAAAGAGCAGCTCTGTACTGTTTTTTTGTTTTGTTTGCTTTTTTTTTGCATTGCAAGTCACTGTGTTTCATCCAACCAAGGCCTTAGACAGCCTCTTTTAAGAACTTCAGGTCTTGCCGTGGTACCGGACTTGTCTTCTCTGACCAGGATCCTTTATGGTATGAGATTTGAGCTTTGTGTGTGTTTGCTGTAGGATTTCCAGCTCCCAGCTGTGGGCTGCCAAGGAGGGGATCAGCCTTAATAGGTAAAAACCTTATGGATAAAAACATTTCTCATAATCAGGTACAGTGAATACATACCATGTTTCATTACGGTTTTATACCTTAACCTTTCCTTCAGAGAAATACAGCTTATTTCTCTCTAGGCTGGACATGCTAGCAACAACACAGCCTTGGGGACAATAGTAGGTTTTGCACTGAATATCCTAAACTTGGCTAGATTACTGTGAATACAGAACATTAGCCCTGAGTACAGTTCTGGGTTTTGACTCATTTTAAGTACAGACGCAGAAAATACATGTTTGAAATTTAATTCTGGCATAAAGTGCCGTAAGTGTCTTGTTTGTCTTATTGCCTCTGAAGGAAATCTGACATTCCTTAGTTGGCATCTTCCTTTTCACGAACTGTTGCTCTCAAGGTAAGTTTGTCCTTTGCAGCACAAATGGTTTAGTTCCTTGGTGAGGAGCGATGTGCTTTGTACTGGCAGGATGAAGAAGGTTGGAAAAGGGAAGAGTGCCGCAGAAAGACTTGGAGGGGAGGCACAGTGCAGGCAGATGGGCTTCATACCTGCGGAAAGAGATGGTTCAGTGAGCAAGGAACACCAGGACGCCAAAACCAATTCACGGGTGTTGTGGCTGCACCTAGTCCAGTTACATCTGCCTTCTAGCAGCCTGAGAGGGACTTCAGGGGGTTTCAGAGAATGAGTGTAAAGCTTGCTTTGCATAGGCTTAACTGTTTTGCTCTAGAGCCACTGTTAGGGCTGTTAAGTTTTTATGATAATATTTTGGCTCCAGTGACTTTTTTGGAAGCTGCCATGATGGAGTGGGTTTGGTAAGGGCAGTGGCTTTTTCCAACTTGCAGTCTCCTGTAGTGAGTGGTTCTTGTAGTGAGGTACACTAAGGCAAGGCTTTATTGTAGCATCGTTCATTGCCAGTCAGAATTAATGCCTTTGCATGTGAAATGAAATGGATGAGAGTCGTGTTGTCTTGTAGAAATCATTGCTGAAGTGTGCAATGACAGAATCTGCCATTCTGTGTAATGGTCCTCTGCAACAGATGGAAAACTCTCCAGGAGAGCATGATACGTGGGGATGAATGTTGAATCAGCACTTGCCTGGGCAGAATGAACTAAAAAGGAATTTTTCTGTTTTAAATTCTTATTTTCCTTTATCAAATTTCTCCATGCAGTGTATCTTGCACAAAGTGCTGTCCACACACGCCCACCAAGTTTTTGTGGAACAATATGTCCAGGGAGAAATTAAGTGTATAAGAGAAGTTCTGTGATTTGCTTTCTGAGATGAACAGGGCTGTGTTGGGCCACCTGGAATACTGGTCTGAGTGCAGGTCCAGCTAGGGCAGTAACATGGAGCCATACAGGTACCACGTGAGGAACCAAGGGCCCTGACAGGCTCCTTTCTGGAGGCTTGGGGTGTACGAGATGGTCTTTATGTACACATCTGGTCTTTGCAAGTGCTCACAGCTTTGTGGTAAGCAACATATATACTCATTCGGAAGTCTAGCAGTCTTCTGTTTTTTGATGTTTTGGCTAATGACATTATTTCCTGGGAAATGAAGATGTTGTAATGGCTCTTCTGGTAATTTAGCAAGTCTCACTTCACAGGTAATGTAATTGTTCCTTTACGGAATAAAATAACCTGCATAGCTTTCTTGAAATTGTCTTCTGCAGAGACAATTATAGATATACACAAGAGTTGTTAATATAATTTTCCAAATTCAAGTTGCAGTGTTTACTTTAGGATGTGTCTTGTTTGGAGGCCTGTACTCGTCACAGCTTTTGAACTTAGCTTTGGGAGTTGATGCTCAGAAGTTACCAGTGAGGAGAAGGTCTGGGTTTTCGATGGAACTTGAAAATGCTTTTCAAAGAGGTGAGGTTTGTGTTGGGCTTGGGAATCCATCTTTTCAGTTACACTTTGGCTTTCCTGTATTTGTCCTGTTCTCAACACTAGTACTGGACTTAGCTTCTGTCTTAGCCTGGATGCTTTTGTTTGTGCTTTGTGTATCCTGTAGTTCAGATTTTTATTGCCTCCCTCATCACAGTACTTAAGCATTCAGTGGTGTGTTAAACAATGACTACTGTATTTCAAGTGTGGGGTTTGTGTAATTTAAATGCAGAAACGACCTGTCTCAAACTGGCATTTCTGAAACAATCTATATTCATATGCTTCCTGGAAATTTTTTTTTCCATAACTTTTGACATACTATTTTGCTATATATATAGGATAAATATATAAATGCATATCCCCAGCATGAGTTGTCATGTTGTAAGCAGTCAGTACTTTTACCACCTTACTGTAATTAACACATACATACCCCTGTAGTTAAGACAAAGAAAAGGGTATTAAATGGTATTAGGATCTGACTAAGACTGTTGTAGGTAGTAACATGAACCCTCAATCAGCAGCTGCTTGGAGAGCAGAAGTATAATGCCAGCTTGATTTTTATATTGCTGTGTTTTCAGTCCATTTCAAAAACATCATTGTGCTTGGCTGAGTATAAATAATCTTTGATAGCCCTCCAGAATATATACGTATCCCCAAACATAATCAGTTACGGGCTGTTCTTCTGCCTGTCATCTCACTTAATAAATTCTGGACTTCTTTGTTCTCCCAAATAAATAACTAAAAAAGTAAATGAATAAAAATTGTTTCTTAATAGGTAGTATAATTATGGATGTTAGTCATGATGTTGAATAGTGTGTGTGTTAACAGCACAGATTCTGGCATGCGGTAGCATCACCCGCTGAAGTTAATGCCTCTGCCTAAGCAGAGCCTTTGGCCGTGTTCTACTGTAACCTAAGTTGTAATGGTGTGTAGCATTGGTAATTACAAATAATAAAAAATATATCAAGAAAAACAAGTAACGGGTACAAAAATCTGAGTTAGGTTATACTGAGATTTATATTGGCAGTTGAAAAAGAAATCCCTCTGTCTCCACAACATTTTCTTTGAGAGGGAATGCTGTTATTTCCTGATAAGGAAAAGCAAGGCAGCTCTCAAAATTGTAAAACACTGGGTATATGACTAGCTAAGCTAACTGCTTGGAGAAAGAACCTGAAGCATTTAATTGTAAGATTTTTTCAGTTGCTTTGAGTGTGTTTTCAAATTGACGCCTAAGTGCGAAACCTCCTCCAAGTGTTTCTCTGCAGTTGCTTGGGTCACAGACATTAACAGTGGGGGTTTGTTTAATAATGCCTTGAGATGTTTTTAGATCATCATTGGTAGTCCCTGAAGTTCTGCAGGCGTTTGCAGTCTGCAGGCTTGCCTGTGTCATACGGACTGGGTTGTGAAAAGGAAAGCAGGGCTGTGGCTCGGGGCTGGTGCAGCACGAACTGCTGCTGGAGAGAGCAGGATGCAAAGGCTACCAGTACTGCAGCTGCATTCAGATGCAAGGCAGCTTGTCTCTCGGGAAGCAAGGGCAGGAGAGATTTTTAGTTCAGTAGGTTTGAACAGATGCCTCTTGCCTTCAGCAGGAAGAGTACTGCTGTGCTCATGGCACGTCAAGAGGGGTCTTTTTGCAGCTCTCATCTTGGAACCTTTGAATGGAATAACAAGGTATTGATTGAGCTGGAGGGACTCTTGTCTGGTTCAAGCAAAGACCACAGTAGGAAAGTACTTCCCAGTTCTGACCTCCACTTTGCATTTGTTGCACAAAACAGGCTGGAGCAGGAAAAAACTCAGGGATGGAACATGACAAGTGTTATTTTTGCCCGATTTAGAACAAATTCCAAGTTTTAAGCAAGTAATTTGAATGTGTGACGGTCGGTCAGACGGCTATGTAAGTCAGGCAGGATGCAGCTATTGCCAGCTGTTTTTCAGAGTAGTCTTGAAAATGCTGGGAATAATTAAGAGCTTTGATTTCCAAAATGTCAGGCAACTTCCTTGACACTCTCGTTTTATGTTGATTGTTTTCTTCATAGAAAAGTATTACCTGTTTCTCAATTGAAAAGCAATGAATAGCTTTGATCCGAGACTGCAGGTGCGCTGAACCTTCTCTCAAATGCAGTATTCATAGTAAATATAATTGAACTTTTTAACCTGTTAATCCATTCAAATGTAAGCTATAGCTGCTCCGGCAGGTATTATTCCTTAAGGCTTTGGAAGCACTGGATTTTTTGTCCCATTACATGTGATAGAAGTCACAAGTCTGCCCCTGATGTTGGTATGGTTCCTATTTAGTCTTAATTTCTGGAGTCTGACTGGGGTGTAGAGAGTGGTGGTAGAGAAGGCAGTTCAGCTGTGGTGGAAGATAAAGGTTACTGTTGTCTGTTGATGAAGACCTGCAGTACATGTCTACATGGAAAGTGAAGTAAATTCCACATGTATATGATATTTTTACACTCCTTAAGCATGCTTCATTTGTCACAGATGAGATTTCTCTTTCCTTTTTCAGTTTCTCTGATGTAGTGTTGCTTTTGATATTATCAAATATAAAAAAAGAAAACTAATTTGAATAATATTCTTGCCAAAGCTTCATTAATAGGACAATAAGCATTACTGGTAATGCATTTCCTTGCTTTTGACAGCAGTTCTGCAATTAATGCCTTTGCCTCTTTTGTCATTTAGCCTCCTGGAGAAAGTACTTGGCAACCAGAAGTCTGCGGAATGCATTTAGGGAGAACCTGGATCTGTGTAGTTACAATGCAAATTGATATTACTGATCAATAAAGAGTAATAGGCTGTATGTATTCTAGCTGTTCTGAAAGATGTCTTTGGGAACGTGGGAGAAGTGTCTCTTGATTAAATAAGTTGTGCCATAATCATGTTGGGGTTTTATATTTACCTAAACAGGCAGCAAACAGATCTGAGAAGCTGGATCTTCCCAGAAGAGACAATGTGCGATTTATTTTTTTTTATTTATTTTTTTTTTAAATCCTTGTGTGAATCACTACTATGTAGTGACTGGAGGCTTTTGTTGTGGGCTTGGGTTTTTGTTTGGTGGTTGGTTGAGTTTTTTAATCGTTTTGTGTGGGGCTGGTTGGTTTTTTTTGTTGTTGTTTCGTGGGGGTTTTTTGTGTGTTTTGTTGTTTTGCTTTGTTGGTTTTGGTGGCTTTTGTGTGTGTTTT
>WTSP01026880.1:29797-46836 GCA_025331215.1 Actenoides lindsayi | reverse complement strand
GCGCTCCGCCGGCCTGCACCGCCGCGCGGGCAGCGGGGCCCTGGCGCGACCCATCTGCCTCGCCTGCCCCGGAGCGGCGGCGGCGGCGGCGGCAGCGGCAGCGGCAGCGGGGTGGCACCTCCGCGTCCGCGGGGCTGTTCGTGAGCAACGGTGCTGTCGGCAGCGCGAGTCGTCCGTCCCGACCGCCGCCCTCCCCGGCGCTGCCTGTGTCGGGGCTCTTGACACCCCGCCAGCAGCACCTCTCGGGGCAGGAGTTCGGGCTGGCATCGCCCCTCTCCTCACCTCCAGGTACCTCATGTGGCCACGCGTTGCTTCGGACCACCCTACTCTGAACCCCTCTGTGTTCTTCGAGGGGCACATGGATGCACGGTCTCAGAGTCCCATTTCCGAGGGGCACGTGGATGCACTGTCTCAGAGTCCCATTTCCAAACTCAGTTCTCTTCCAGGCCGTATTTGCAAGTGCCACGGATCTGCCGACTGTACGAGCTCTTTTCCTCTCCTCCCGCTATGCTTTTAAGTAACATTGCTTTTGTGCAGTACCGTTCCCTTCATACCCACTTTTAAACATCCCTCATCTGCTGCTGTTATTTTCCCAAGCTCTGTGGTGTTGGGGGCTTGGGAAGTGTGGTGATGAAACATACTTTTTCTCGTTTTTCCTAGACATCTGCTTTTTTGGCCAGAAGTGTTGCACTATGGGATGGACAAGCCTTGGTTCTGATTCAGTGTTGACATACACACCAGTTCATGATCACACTCCCGAACTACTGTTCACAGGAATGCCGTTTTATTCAAACTATATTTTCTAGCACCACCCTGCAAAGAGGGGTCTTTCTGCATGAATTATGTGGGTTTGCTGGGACATTTGCATAAAGTTCGAATTGAGACACTTCAGTTCTAATACTTTCTTCTGGTTTTTTAGTATTTCTCATTTCTGTAAGTAGGACCAGTGCCCTGAAGGCACTGTGACATAAACTGCCATCTGCAGAGGACTGTTGCTTACCTTCCTTACTTGAAGAACAGTGCCATGAAATCTGAAGCAGCATCTCTCTGGCATAGTAAGTGTTATTGCTGCGAGGTTTATTATATCCATGCATTAACTCTTACATTTTTACTGAAAAGCAAGTAAATGTGTTTTCTTTTGAAAATATTTTATTAATGCAGTGTCTGTGTTTAAATTAAGCTATGTAGCATGTCTTCTAGAAGCGTCTGTAGTGAACCAGTTAGGTGGCTCGCTAACTTAGGTGGTGGTGCTAAACTCTGGGATCAAACATTGCACTTCTTAGGGCATGGCTTACATAGCAGATGGTTTTCATCTACTGTAGCTTTTCTAGTGATAACTTTAAATTAGTACAGGTCTAAAATGTTGGAGTTTTTTTCACTCCCCAACAATTCTCTGGAAAATTTGTTTAGAATAGAAAAGGGAGAGGGGCCAGACAGGAGGTTACTGACAGTACCTCACATGCGGTAAGGAATAAAAAATAGCCTTATTCTTTCTTTTGTTAGCTATCTGGCTGGCTGGTCCAGCTCCCCTTGGCCTCCCATTTTGGCCTAACTTTGATTTTTAGGTGCAGGCCTGTGGGGATAAAATCACAAAATGCTTGGCTTAATTTCACTAGAAAAAGGTGGGATTGGGAAGTGGATTGATGGCAGAAGGTTTTGAAAATCTGTTCCAGATATCATTTTAGACACCCCCAGCCCCCTTCAAATGGTGAAATTATGATAACTTCAACTATAGATGTGTTTGTATAGTGTACTCTGTGTGTTTCCTCTTGCTCGGTAATAATGTTTCATGAACATAGAGGAGAAATGGAGTCTGTACTGCAACTGTCATCTAATTGTTGGTTCACCTATAATCTCACCTTCCTGTTCACTTCAGGAAGTTAGGTGATGGAAAACCTCGTAGTATTAAGCAGGCAGTACTAATTTAGTGCTTTACCAAAGCTATCGCTGTTCATTTATGTTAGGACGGGACTCACAGCATTCTCAGTTCCTTTAACCTAACATATTGAGTGACATTTTCTGTGGTTGGGAGAGCCTAATTCCACCTAGGTTTTGGATGCTGGAAATGCAGCTTAGCAAGATGTGTGCACCACATCCCAACTTCAAGTGCACCCTCCTGGGTCCTGCTGAACCACCTGAGTTCCAGTGAAGTTCCCTAGGCTGTTAAACCTTTGTTTCTTTATAGGCCCAGAATGAGCATTATCTATGTTAAGCTGACTTTCTTAGTGACTGTCGCCTGCATAACCCCACCTGGGAATCACAAAATAGGTATGTATCTAAATCTCTTGAGAGGCCTGGTCCGGGAGGTGAGCTCAGATCATGCTTAAATGCACATTGACAGCTTAGCACAAAGTGCAGCAGCTGTAGCTGCCTAAAAAGTTCAGAAGGAGAGAAGGAAAAGAATTGCTGATTTTTTATAAGCAATTTTTCTTGTGAGAGCACTTGCCCTGGAAGCGGGAGACTCAGATTCTATGTTCTCCTCATCAGAGGTGATATTAGCTCCCTCCTGCTTGCAAAGCACCCCTAACGACCTTAGTAGAGATAAGGCTAAGGTGGAGGACACCCTCCCATCCTGTTCAAGCTTGCCACAGTAAAGAAACAAATGCAAATTTCAAAGGGCCAGAGGGATTATAAACAAGAGGGAGCCTGACACTGTAGCTCAGAGGTAAAGGCATCTCCTGGATGGCAAGAAGCCTGAGCACTGGGTCTGGCCTGGCATGCTCGCCCATTCTTGAGGGTGAGGTTCATCTCACCTTATCTTAGCTATTTAGAGGCTTGGTGTCTCGTCTCTCTATAGTCAGTGGGAAGAGAGAACAAGAGACACCTGCAGGGAGTGATTCATTCGGTGCCTGTTTGACACCTCTCTCCGGATGGAATGAATCTCCTCACTGGGGACCTTCACTCCCCATCAGTTTTTGGCAGAAGCTAGACAACCAGTTTCAACCAGCAGCCTGACATAGATGCGAAGTGAGGTGAATTCCACTCTAGACGACGATTTTTTTCTCATTCATCATACCCCATTTTAGCCTTTAAAAATTGGGTTTGTAATCAAAGCTAGTAATTTGAGTTCTGTCTCTGTACAATGGTCGTTCCTGCCACTGGGAGGCTGGAGGTGGATAGCTGGGGTGAAATGTTCTGGGATGATGTGTATCTTTTCTGAGCCTAAAGGTCACGTGTGCCCCTAGTTTGCATTTGTGAATTCTGGCACTTGGTGTCTAAAAGTTAAGCGTGGAATTATTAGAAGTCACGATGCAGTCTTCTTTTGTGGATGGTCTAAGTGACTGGTGGCACTACATACTGTAAGAGAGGAGCCAGTTGTGTAGAAATATGCATTAAAAATGCCTGAAGATGTGAAGGGGCTACAGCTAGGATTTTCAGAAAGTTGAAAGGCTCCCTATATATATCAAAGAAAGTTAAGTACTATGGAAATTATCACTAAATTTTCAGTTTTGAAAAGCTATAGTTTTTAATTTTTGATAATGTGGAGTAATGTTGAGGTGTATTGCAGGATGAATCCCAAATATATACCTCATTGTTTCATCATAGATCAGCAAAAGGTCACCCAGCCTTCTTACCAGATTACAGGAGTGCAAGTGGGTTTTTGTGCTGATCTAAGTTTGGTGCACATAAACTCTTTGCAAATGGATGATTGCAGGAAAAGACAAGCTGTGGGGTTTTATAATTTAATATTTGTCAAAGGTCATCAAAGGGTTATGTCCAGTCATTTTGCAAAATTTAGATTGTAGAGGCAGTGGTGGACAATAAGCGTCCAGTTGGGCAAATTAAAATCATATGTTCTCCTGATGGGTCTTTAGCTGCAAATAGAGTTGGAGACAATTCCACCACATTGTTTATGTCAATCGCTCCATAAGGCTGAATGGCTTCAACTATGACAAAACAGATGCTTGAAAAACCCTGCTACTTCTTTTATCAAAATACTAAACCTGTATGTGCACCCAAGATACTTAAATCTGGCAACATAAAAGTAATTGGGAATGGACTCAAATTTAAATTACTTAAGGCCTCAAGCTATTGTTTCCAGCAGAGACAAGAGGTTTGAAAACATTAAAAGGATGTGCAAACTTCTTAGAGGATTTTGGGCCAGAATGAAGCAGCTGGTTTATACCTAGCTGAGGATCTCAGTTGTTCTCCATTGAATAGTCAGGATTTTGACTTTTGCAGTTTCTGTATTTCCTGCCTTCTCACTCTGCTTTGTTTTCACTTCGGTACCAACAGTTTTGTGCTCCTTATTCTCTTCCACAGCTCTAGAGGTGTCTTGGCTCTGGAGATGGGATTCACCTCACTTGACTTTAGGCATGTGTCCAGTTTTTCAATATTCAGCTTACAGATAATTGAGAAAATCTTTGCTTCTGTGGTGACTTACTACTTCCCAAAACAGAAGTCTACGACTCTTAACTCTATCCTTGATATCGCCTTGACTTCTGTGTCCAGCTGCCCTTAGCCCAGCCAGCGTATGGTTTCACTAGACACCCTGGTCTTGATGTAGATGGTCTATGCCATGGATGGTTCTCAGAATTTTTCAACAATTCTCTAATTTTTTTTTTATTTTGTGTGTGTGTATGTGTGTCTAATTAAAAGATGTGAGAGCATCGAGGAAATGAGCAGTGACTAATATACTTTCACCAAGAAGTTCTGTCTGTGGTCTTGTAGAGTACTGGGGATTTACAGGCCACAGCGTGTAGTGCTCTTAGTTGTAAGCTTCATGCATTTCCGCACCGTAGTTCAGCCTGTTGTTAGCTGTGGTCATCTTTGATTGCAGGACTGCTTATTCTTTTGTGGCATACATGTGACTTACATAGGGAGGGAGGTTGCATTCTGTGAGAGCCCTGCCTCAGTCATTGGAGAAGGTATGCACAGGGTTGTGAAAGAGGCAAGACACTCCCATAAAACAGCTGAATTCTGTTGTGGAGGACTTAATTCGATCCATGCCTCTGCCACAAAGTTTTTTGTGAGATGATGGACAAGTCATTTAAAGCAGACTTTTGTCAGGAGGCTGTTTACCACATGAGAAGTCAATGGGAGTTGTTCTTAAATATCTAAAGTGTAATGAAAATGCCAAGCACTCTGAAGTAACAGGTCCCATTTATCACAAGCTTGGCAGCCAGAACTAGAGTTATTAACCAGTACATTTCCTGGTCAGCTACTTCACAAATGACCATTGGTTTAAAGTTAACAACTTTTTTTTTTTTTTCCTTGAAAAGGGAATATCCCTTTTGATGGTAGGACAAAGTATATTCTACTAAGTGTGGGGAATGATTCTGGGCTGGCAGAAGTTCATTGTAGTAAGAGATGTTCCAGTCTCATATGCTTTTCAGGACCCATAGATTGCTTCTAGCTCCTACTTTCCAGCTGGGAATTTGCAAGGTGCTGTAGAGCCAGTAAGGTGACTGTCATGGACCAAACAGAGAGGGAGAGAAGAAAGATGATGGTGGATAAGTTGGCTTGAGCATGATGGGGCTGGAGGACCAGAGAAAGTACCAGTCACAGCTGGATGAAGACTTGGAGCCAAAACAAGGATGTCTTAAGGATTAAAGGGGAATGGGGTGGGGAGTAAGAATTCAAATTTCAGGTCTCTATTAATTGCTTTGGGTTTCTTTCATTTGAAATTGCAAACTAAAATAAGCAGCAGTATCCAGAAAGTGAATGTTTCTGAAGAAGTTTCCTGCATTTCTGTCTCCTAATAGGACAACTTGTTAAGTAAACTGTGGTGATTTTAGCCCTAGATAGATAAATTGCCTAGCTTATGGGAGACAGAGGTTCAAGACTGATCCAATGGGGTCCCCAGAACTCTCACATAAGAGACACTCCAGAAGTGGTTATTTGGGACATTCACCTGGTGCAATGGAAATTCTGAGCTGCACTCTGAACTGAAAAGAACAGGATACGAAGCCTTGGTTTTTCACAGGCCCTTTGAGCATCAGACCACTTATTCAAGAATTTCCTGAGAAAATACTCTTGGTTTTCTTCTGATTCATGATAGTAAGAGTTCTGAAATCCTGAAAAGTTATACAAGATGGGAAAAATCATTCTGATATTAAAATTCCGATGAGTATTTGGGGGTAATTGACTCTGCTTCAATGGTTTCTTTCTTTCTTTTTTTTTTTTTTTTAATGTGTCTTTTTTTATTTTCAGTAGTATTTGTATAGCTTATATCAAGGGAAAACAAATGTCATGAGAAAGTTCTAGGTAATTTTTTTTGTTGTCTGGCTGGTTTTTTTTCTGTAATGCAGATGTTCCTTTTCTAAACCTGGTAAAGGCATTGCTACCTGGGGAGATGACACTCTGCTCTGAACTGACAGCAGCAACACCCCTTGCAGAATTATTACAGGGGGCAATCTGCAGTGTGCCAGTTGTTCTCTTTTCTGCTATTTTGGTAGTGTCTTGTGGAGTTAAGTGCACGTGGATAAGCTGCAAATGTACATTCCTGTATAGAATGAGCAGGCTGTCTGCATGGGTCAGCTGTTACGGGGGTGGCTGTGGGTAAGACACAAAAGAAGCTGTGGGAACTCCTTTGATGGATACTCAATAGTCTTGATGCTTTATGCACACGGGGCCTGATGCAAATACAGTGAAATCCAGGAAGACTCTCCCTGTCAGTTCACAGCTTTGGATCGAGCTTCAGGTGTGTTTGTGAACAGTACAATATGAGGAAGGTAGCTGGTATTTGTCTAGTATAGCAGTTGCCTGTGGGAGCAGAGGGGGAGCCTTGTTTCGCCGCTCTGGATTGGCAAGTGAATTTTGTCTAAAGCTTTCCACTTGCCCATCATAGCCAGTCTCCTCAGGTTCTAAATAGATTCTGCCCTCAGACGGTAGAGAACAAGATAATCACTTTATATTATGTACTTGAGAGCGAAATTATTTTAAAAGTCTGAAATTAGCAGATGAGGAGGAATTTATTTGCCAAATACATTCAGAAGCAGCTTGGGAAACCTGTCAGAGCCCAGCTTTAACTGCTTAACTAGCAGTGGCTGTTCAACTTAATAGCTCTCAAGCATGCTTACACTATGAGGGAGACCAAAACAAAATCCCAGGACGCATGAGATTTTCTTCCAGACAACAAAAAGTGCCATCAATTCACAAAGCAGATAGTTAAAGAGGAAAACCTGCACCTACAGCCGCTAACCTCACATTATACCCCCTGTGCTCCAGGCAAAAAAGAATCTTGCTCTTTTTCGGACTCTTTATCCATTCTTTCCAGCTCTATTAACTTAGCGCATTGCTGAAGGTGACCTTTGCTGTGCTAGCAGTGCCGGCCTCTACCATGGGTTAGTCCTTTTCCCACCCAGATATCTCATGCTTTCCTGCATCCTGGCCTCTGTGCATGGAACAAAGGTCTGGAAAATTCTCTCCATCTGTACTCCTTCATATCGCTCCTTAAGATGCACTTCAACCCTGATGCCTATGGGGCCCTGCTGATAGTAGGTAGGCAGAGTGGAAGTTAAATTGTTTTCGAGGCAGCCTATGTGAAAATACGCTCATGTTATTTCTACTGTGGTTTCACTATCAAGCCTTTTCCTGGTGGGGAGGACAAGGCCGTAATGCCATTTGAGTAATCACCAGATGTCATTGGAAGCTGATGTAGATAAGAGCAGCTCTCAACTCCGCTGGTTGTTACCTTCCCTCTCCTTCAGTCACAACTCTACCAATTCTCTTTCAGCCACTGTGGTTCTTTCACACATGTGAATTTAGCTCCCTTGCCTCGCCAAGGGACTGATACAGAGTCCACCCTTTCAGAATAGTTAACACATCTTGGCTTCAAGCATCAAAAGTCTGCTTTCAGGTGTGGGGGTGGAAGGGTGGCTTTCTTGCATATGGAGCCAGAGATCTTAACCCTTCAGAGTGGCAGAAAGGCTTCCTTCCGAGTTGCTATTACTTGCCTAACTGCCTATGGAAGGGGCAGGCATCCTAGCTAATCAGAGCTTCAGACAGGCAATTCTTCAAATTGTTTTAGGGTTTTTAATTAAAACTGTAGGCTCCAGCGTCATGTGGCAGAGAGCCAGGATCAGTCATCTGACAATAGCCTTCACCATCTACCAACAATAAGGGAATTCCTCAGCGTATGCTCCGGAGGCTTCTGAAATGCTGTGAAAGGGTGAGATTGCTGTTTGCAAAGCACCCTGCAACATTCAGCCTTGAAGGTCTGCTGGTTTTTAAATTATATAAACAAAACCCTATAAGCTCCACATAGCACAAAGATACTGACTTCTGTTTATACTGTCCGGATCACAGATGCTGAGCATGAATGCATGAACAGTCCTTTTGTATGGTGTTTGACACTTTCTGCGGCTGTCTGCACTGTTTTTTAATACACAGAATCCCTGATTCTCCACTGCCTTGCACCCTGTCTATTCATTCTCACCCCTGTGAAGTGAGGGTAAAACACTATCAAAACAAAATGGTACCATTTTGCATGTTTTCCACTCAGTTTGTACAGGTGTAAATAACTACAGAATGAACGGGGCAGAGCAGAACCTGACCCGCAGTCTGTCTCTCAATGTGTCAGGGGTCTTGAAGTGGGGGGATGACAGAACAAACACAAGCTGTTACCTTGCCATTTTTGCTAATGTTGTAAAATGAGGCAGCTTGCGAGGATGACATGCAGAAGTCAGGCGGTGCTTAGTTCCTGTAGTCCTCACGTGATGTCTTTTCCCAGAGCAGGAAAAGTGCTACCCATGGCATGGGTAGGTGCTTACGATAGCTGGCATGGGAGCAGAGTTACAAATTAGAGTCATCCGAGTTGGTTAGCTGTTGTATTTTGCACTGGAGAAAGAAAAATCCTTTTTTCTTTCTGCTGTTTGTTACATTACCTTAGCCTTTATAAACTATTGTAATGGAGAGTGAGCTCTTCAAGCTGTGCTAAGCCTGCTGCTCTGCCTCCTGGGTCCTGGACATGAACAGCACTCAAGTTGGGGTTTTTTTGTGTTGTTGTTGGGGTTTTTTTTTCCTTTCTTTTCCATTATAGGAATAGAAGATTGTACTCATACTGTCTGCAAGTAAGCACCCAGGCCTTCTTTAAAAAAGTGGTAGCTCATTCCCATTTTTCTCTTTGCACAAAGCCCAGTTCTCTGATACCTTCCTTACTTTCCTGAACAGCACATTAGACCATCATAGCCCAAGTGCCTGTTTTCACCAGGACGCTGATTTTAAGTTTATTTATGACTCACTGATAAGATACTACTATTACCCCTTTGCCGGATGTCCTTCATAAATATATATATCCTGTCCACTCTAGGCCCCAGACTGCCCCAGATTTCTCTTTGCTCCTTTGATTTTCTTTTCTTTTCTTTTTTTTTTTTTACTTCCAGAAATCCTGTCCAGTTACTCCTTCAGCTGACACCGTTACTCACGCTGAACGATAGTTTCAGGCTGCCTATGTGCCTTTAATAGAGAGGTTTATCCCCTTAGTGGTTCCCGCAGGCAGGAGGTAAAGCTTCAAGAGAAGGGCCTTGTCTCTGCAGTGCTTTCTGTAGTCAGTGGCTCAGCACTGCTCTGTGCCCTGCTTCTGATAACCTTCAAAATGTTGCCTAGTGCTGCGTTTAAGTTTTGTCTCTAGGAGGGAGGATAAGAAAGTCAGCAGGCACTGTGGCCACAACATAGAAAATTATATAGATATAATGCAATTCACCATTAATGCAAGAAAAAGAATGTTGGTTTGCACCAAAAAAAAAATCCACGCTTCTAAAAAAAAAAAAAAGAAATCTCTACATGGATAAATACTGACAAGATCTGATTTGAATGAATGCTACATAGGCTGTTGTAGTAGGTAGGAAAAATGGGCAGAAATTTAAGTCCCTTTTGAAATCAGAACAGTAATTGTTTTTGCTTACCTTCAGTTGAAATCTCAACCTTACCTTTGCATTAACACATCCACTCATTTTTAAAAACCATGTGAATTTTCATGACTCATTTGAGTGCTCTGTAACTATTGTTATGCAAATGTAACTCAAACATTCTCAGAGTCACACACTTTCCCCTCCCATTGGAGTGGTGGTGTTCCTTCTCCTTATAAACCTTACCTGTCCCAAACATACTCTTGTACCTTCTTCACATTTACGACAACATTTGAAGAAATACTTGTGCCTATAATTTCAGAGTTGCTTTAAAATGGAAGGACTAAAAACAGTAATAAAGAAGTATTTCATAGCATTTTTGTTAAAATGCTGTGTTCTCACATCCAAATTTGAGAGGTTTGAAAATAACTACACATTTTCTTCTAACTTCAGGACAAAAAAAAAAGAAAAAGTAAGTTCTGGTCTGAGAACAAGCAAGAGAAAGTTCAGCTGAAAGGTAATCTAGCCATCAATGCAGAGACTTAGAATGAACTTGCCATCTCACCCACAGCTAGAACAAACACAGCTGATGAATACATGTATACTGGGCAGAGTAAATAAAGCGTAATGCCAGATGTGGACAGTGCAGAACGCAGAAAGGCAGCGAACTGACTAAACAGCAAATGAAGGTTTAGCCTTAATTGTGAGGAATCAGTTCCAATGAGAAACAGAACTGTGGATCTCTTTTGCTCACAAGCAGTTGAAGTACCTTTCTGGCTATGAGAGAAGCTGCCTGATCTGTCACTGCTTTCCCGTTTGTGGCTTGTCATCAACAACCCGCTGCATATAACATACAGTTCAAAGACTGCCTTTACTTCTGAATATCTCTGGCAGGGTTATAGGCTTTATAGCCCAGGAAATTTGGTTTGCAGCTTTTGTCTGGTTTTGCAGAGTGCACCTTTCTGTTCTCCAGAAACATCCATGCGACCTGCTGCAGCAACATCCCTTGCAACGCAGTCTCTCAGGTTGTCTCTTTGTCAGTGGTAGGAAGTACAATGACTACAATGGAATCTTCCAGAGTTACTTGTTCAGAAGCAATGCTTTTGGAGATCAGCTGAGATACTTCACACGACGGTGTTGACTCCCTGTGTTTGTGTGCTTCTCAAAGTGTTTAGGCTTTCCAAATTATTTTAAATATATACTTCCAGTCCTTTTTCTATGAAAGTAACCCTTGAAAATGTAAAACAATTATAAAGGTTAATTGTGCTTTGAACATTCACTCCCCTCAAATCCACCAAAACTATGGAGACTCTTCTTCTGTCTCTTAGGAGACTACTGTGTCTGCTACATGGGACTTGAAATTTATTTATAGAGATGTGCTCTAAGATCTTCTTATACATTTTTGTGCAGCTTTATAGTAAATAAACATGGGATTCACCTTACAGATCAAGACACCAACATTCAGAGGCTTGATTTAGTTGCCCACATGTAGGAGTCTGGCACTATCTGAAGAGCTCAGGTCTCCCATCTGGACTCCAGCTGCTGCTCCATACTGCTAAGGAAGTCCCATCCTTGCCAGCCCTGTATGGGTTTTTCAGACACCCAATTTCACTTCAAATGACATTGGTTGTAGTCAGTGGACATCTAATCAGTACACTCAGAGGAATCTGCAGGGTGTGTCTAGCCAAGTTGCCCAAACTTGCATGCCTACTTTTGAGTCAAATGAATGGCTCTGTAGCCTTTGACCACTAACTCACAAATTGACACATACAGATAGACACTAGAATTCTTTCTGTTGTTCCAGGACCCAATTTCCACCCTACATGTCATTTGTTTGCTATAGCATGGCTTTCTGGAATGGCCTGCACACCCATCACAGGGAGAAAGTGCTGATCTGTTAGGGTGGTCTGCAGACAGGCCAGTGCACCTTGTGCACCCACTCCTGGGCCACGTGACAGACACCCTGCTGGTTCTCAGATGTTTTGCTTATTTGGAACTTATGTCTGTTTATCTGCTTCTGATGTTGCTGCCATTAGTAAGCAGCCCTGGCACAGGTACCCAGGCTCTGCTATGGTTGCAGTTCATGTGACTAAATCAGCTAAATGTGAGTGAGCTCAAGTATCTCCTCATTGAGACACCTCTGACTGTTAGCTGGGTGATCAGTTGGAGACCAGATGACATTTCTAAGGTGACATGAATTAAGCAAGTTGCTAAAGATCTAAACAAACTGTAAAGAAAAGAAAGTAGGGGCCTGGTGCCTGACCCAGCTGTGAGTTTCAGACTGATGCATAACCTGCCAACAAAAAGATCACTGCAGGATCAGGTCTTATAAAGGAAGCATTCCCTCTTCTCCTAACGACATCATCATTAGTAGTGCAGGTATATATAGATCTCTTAAATTAATAGCACAACAGATTGTTCCTACTGCACTTAACAAGCAGTTCAGTGTAACAGCCGCAAGTTAAAATATTTGTGGGTTTGTGAACTTCAAAGCAAACTTTGCTTCTTTCTAAAGAGTCTTACAAACAACTAAGCATATTTTCTCCCACCTCATCTTTAAAGAAATTACAAAAGAATATATACAGCAGGTCTGAAATTCCTGCCAGTCCTTTATCTCGATTTTCTTGGCATATTGGTAAGGAATCTGGATGCTGAAATTTACTGTTAATGAGTCCCTTATTTTATGGATATGTTCTTGTTCTGTGCAGTAATGTTTATCTGAACTGTTTGTGCTCTTATGGAGGGCCAAAAAAGATGCCTTGAAGATGAATGATGAAGTAACCAGTGAAATATTTTACTACTGTGTGTTGGGGTTTTTTTTAGTTTGGAAAGTATGGGCGGTCATTAATTGAACTAAATTTCTTTACTGATTCTTTACTGTATCAGTTGATTATAATTCTAGAAGTTATCTGCAATCTTCATTTCAAGGCTAGACAATTGCAGGAAAAATAGGACTCCTGTGGCTTGTGATGGATTAAATGTAGAGGCAGGAAATATTAGGGAGCTATTGGTCAATGCAAACAAAAGCTGCAGGTAGTAGTTTGGAAACAATGATGTGAATGAAGTGCATCTAAACACAAACATCAAGTGGAAAGCAAGAATGTAAAGAAGTGGCAAGGACAGCTACCTCAGAATGGAACAGATGAGGGGAAGCTGAAAACACTTGCCTAGAAATGAAAAAAAAACCCAACCAAACCCCATCAGCAGTAGGCAGGAAGGATTAAAGGAAGCGAGATAAAAAATAGAAATGCTGTATACTTACTGCTGATTTCCAGGAATCACTAAGTAACTGGGATTGAAGGCTGCTTACTAAAAGCAAGGAAGGTGAAAACTTGGAGGAGTCTTTGAGGGGAGAGTGAAAGGCTGTGTCTGCCCTTTGAAAGACAAAGGCAAAGATCTCTGCTGATTTCATCAGAGCAGAGTTGAACCTCCTGTGAGCTATGGAGGGAAAAAAAAAATCAATGTTTTTATCTTGTTGCAATTCTAAATTTACACATGTGATTCGTATGATGTTTTACATTCTGTAAATTCAGTATTTATACTCAGGAAAATGCCTTTCCTCTTTCCTTCACTGGTAACTGCAGCATAGTCTCCTCCCTACTTTGTGCTTTTGTGCCCCAAACCCCAGCTACTTCTAGCTGGGAAAATGTTCTAGACTCTATGCTGGTTAGCATGTGTCCTCAACTGAGAGGCAAGCAAAGCTGTTCTTCGTGTTGGAGGTTTTTTCCCATCTCATTAGTAAAACTGGAATTAACTGATTCAACTCGCTGTACCAAATCCCTGAGTAGATGTGAAGTAGATGCCGTTTCACCCAGAGTGGGATGCACTGAGTAAGGCTGTAAAGGATTCTGCCTTCCTTTACAAGCTCCCGTGACTCTGATTCCAACCAACACTATGTATTCATTTGTTCTCATTCATTGCAACTCTAATAAGTGTAATGGAGGAGCAAAGTGTCTCTTAACTGCTGGGAGAAGGGGAAGGGAGTTCTTTTCCTGTCTTGTGTAGTGCCACTAAATCAAACAGCTCATACGCTGAGTGCAGAAGTTGCAGTGAAAGCTATGTTACTACAGGAATGACAGGAGGAGCTGCAATACAGTTTTCCACCTGCAATTGTAGGCCTGTCTGGCTGAGGAGATAGAGGTACCTCTTTCATTCCTCTTCTCCCTCTCATGATGAGGCCAGTACTATGTGGCAGCAAGGCTGAGCAGCTCTGACCAAGGAATAAACACCGTTTTGATGAGGTGCCAGCATCCCATTTCAAACCAGCAGTCTTTTCCCTCTATCAGCATTACCTTTGGCATACATCTCCAAGGGTTTCTATCTAGGTGGCAGACAGGGAGATACTACATCACAGGCTCAGATTATTAGGTGTAGTGATTTTGTAAATACTTTGAGCTGTTCACAAAGGTGAATGTTTGTATACTGTGTTAAAAGACTTTGAAGCACAATTGCATTGTTCTTCATGGTAGCCTATAGGAAGCAGCAAGCAGGGGTGACGCATAATACTTAGATAATAGATAAGCAATCCCTTTGCAAATATTGAGGAAGCAATTGCAATACAATGCCATACATCCATGCCCCAGGCTGAATTTAAACAGCTATTCTGCTTGAGTTGGGAATAAAGAGGTCTAAAATGCATTCAATAGTTAAAAAACTCTTTCCAAGAAAGGATGAAATCAATTGTCAGTAGGTGTCCTATAGACACAGAGAATGCCCAACTTCTGTAGTATCTGTCCTCAGAGACATGGAACAAGTGCATCGCACTGAGGATTTGTCTCCCCTCCCCCCTGCCCTTTGCTGCTCTCTAAAGGGGTGAGTCGATGTTTCAGCTCTTTGCTATGCAGGCAAGCTTGGTTTTAACCAACCTGAAAACTCTGCTACCTGAAGAGGAGGAGACGTTCTGCGCTGAGGAGATGGCATGTGCGATAGATCCTGAGGATGCTGATCACATTTCCTCTTCATAACTGCCTGGTGCCAAAGGGCACGCAGAAAACCTTGGTAGAAACCATCCTTCTGGTGTGCGAGCTGCCACATTGGCCTACCGCAGCAGGACTTACTAACCAGGACTTGAAACTCGCCCGGGCTTTCCTCTCAGTTCTACATTTTTGCTTCAGCAGTTGTTGCGTCAAGGCTCAGTATCACTTCACAAGATGGGGTCCTGTCTGAATTCACAGGGACCAGAGAGGCCCTTAGATAGTGTGGGGCTTGTCATTTCTCTGCGTGTCCTGCTCCGATGGTTAACATTGTGTTAGGTGGTAAAAGCTTTAGTTAACTTGCAAGCTAAAGCATGGACAAATGGAGTGCTCTGACTCCGACTCAGCAGCTGCTTTTCATGGCTAGGTAATACGAAGTCATTGTGGGAAGGGTATTCTTTTGCATAATTTACTATAGAAGTTCCATATGTTTTCTCTTCGCAGCATTTCTTGGCAGATGTTATTTCTTCTTGTGTTTCTTTCTATGTCTATACAAACAGAAAGATTTTTATTTTTTTTTTTTCCCCAAATTGCGCTAACTATTTTAAGGATGTTGTACATGCTTATCAAGTGCTTCTTTCTTCTTCGTGGGACCGTTGTCATGCATCCCAGGACAGGTTTGGATGCACCCAGGCTAATGTTTATGAGTAACTGCTGGTGGAGCTGTCACCCGTGAGAAGCACACATGTCCTCCCAGTGTTTTTTGTTGCTCCCCTTCCAAATAAGTAACAAATACATCTCAAGAATACTGAGGGTGCACCTTGCTGCACTAAGCACAGCCAAGTACTTAGTACAAAACTAGTCCAGCACAGATGCTGTCACCGAGTTATACTACAGCATCTACTAGAGGCATAAGTGACTGTATGTGGTCCCACATCTTGCAGGGGCTTGTTGTGTATCCAGTTGGAGCTTGCCAATAAGACAACCGTTAATTGTTGCTCATGAATAAGGTGTGTCTTCTGTTACTGGAGACACTATGAAATACTTGTGTGAGATGAGAATAATCTCACAGTTTCTGCTTTAAAGCTGTTCCTGTTTCTCTGTAACTTAGTCTTATGCTCCATTTACCTTTGGATGGCTTTACTTTGAATAGCAGGTCTGTGTTTTTTCTGCCAGTTTTGACAGAGCATTCCTGCAGTCACTGTTTAAGTAGAATGAACACTGATCTCTAGGATCTAAGTGGTGACTGAGTGACACTCATAGGATGTAAAAAAGAACTTGAAAGTGGCACTAACTGGGTCAGAGTAATGCCTGGCTGCCCAGGTGTTCTATCTCCAAAAGTAGAATCAGGAGATGTTATTTAGGGAGACCATACTATCCTGCCCACTTTCTGCAGTACATTTTTTTTACTTCCCTAGCATCCAGAGCAGTTGTATTAGGGATGTTAGAGTGTAGCCCTGTTTAGCTCTTTCAGTATCTGCTTATGGATCTTAGTCCATCAAGTTATCTCTTCTTTTTTTCTGGTTTTTTTTTTTTTTTAATGATCCTTCCACAGCCCTCTGCATCAGCAAGTTCCAGAAGTTCACTAGGTGCTATGTAAAGAAGTACTTTTACCTCTTTTAAATTGATTTCCTACTGGCTTCAAGTGACTCTTAGATCTAGTATTGCAAAAGTTGTTGAAGAGTTCTTTCATCTTTTCTACCGCCTTTGTGATACTATAAACCTTACTTATATTCCCTCTCTCTGCTTCTCCCTCTTCAAATTGAAGACCCAATCTTTTTTTAGTAGCTCACTCTTTCTTAGAGCAATTGCTCTATCCCTTTGATTGGTTTAGTTGTCTTACTCTGTACATGCGTCTCTACATCTCTACATCTGTCTTGAGATGCTGAGGCCAGCACTGTGAAGAGTACTCAGGATTTGAGAGGGATACCACAGATAGTTTCTCTAAGAAGAATCAATAGTCACACTTCCTCCATAAACCCACTGTAACTCTGATCCTGAGCCATTGTGCATTTGTAAGCCGTGCTGCTTCCCTCTGTCTTACAGAGTTGGGTGGATGTTACGCTAGGGTGCAGGAGGGGGATCACGTGTGCCATATCCTTCAGCTTTCCAATCCAAAGTGCCAGTCTACCAGCACACAGTGTTAACTCATACAAAATTAAAAAAAAAAAAAAAAAAGTATTGGGATACAGGCAGACCAAAAGTGGAATCCATATTGACAAACCTTCTCAAAAATCTACACTAGCTGTAAGTAACTAGATCTTCTCTTCTCTTCTCTTCTCTTCTCTTCTCTTCTCTTCTCTTCTCTTCTCTTCTCTTCTCTTCTCTTCTCTTC
>WTSP01026880.1:0-29697 GCA_025331215.1 Actenoides lindsayi | reverse complement strand
CTCTCCTCTCCTCTCCTCTCCTCTCCTCTCCTTCTCTCTTCTTTCTCTTCTTTCTTTCTCTTCTGTCAGTATATGGCTAACCTTGAACACATGTATCTATAATACTACCTGTTTTTATGGATGACATTTGTTCAAGTACATTATTACTATAAGAAAGACATGGTTTTCCAGTAAAGCTACCTCATGTTGTCATACCAAGGCAGTATCTACATATTCATTGCAGATGGCATATTACAGAAATAAACTTTCTCACATTTACTCTTTAACAAATATT
Source organism: Actenoides lindsayi (assembly GCA_025331215.1). Lineage (NCBI taxonomy): Eukaryota > Metazoa > Chordata > Aves > Coraciiformes > Alcedinidae > Actenoides > Actenoides lindsayi. The sequence goes on along the minus strand of WTSP01026880.1, from coordinate 29,423 downwards.
GAACCATTACTGTTAAAGCAAAGTTCAGATCCATACATCTGATGAACTCAAGGAAACTGTTAGAACATACTTGCCATTAGCACAGTCTCTCTTTAGCAGTTTTTTGTATTGGTGGATTTACCATTTCATGGTTAAAACATTTTTCATTCTGGAATATTTCTAACACCACTTTCTGACAGAAATCAGAAAAATTAAAGTGTATCTTGTACATCACTACTTTGGACAGCTCTATTTGGAGAAAAATAAATATAGCTGATACAAATTAAAAGAAAAGGGGATGAAACAATCTTAGCTGGAAAAAAGAAGACTGCAAGTTTATTTTATTTCCTTGGTTGTGTAGGAGTCTTGTTAACCAGTATGTAATGCATAGTCATGTAATAAAACATGCTAGACATTAAAAGGCAAAAACCCAGTTCACAGATGTTGTAACGTTATGAGATAATTTTAGGGAGTGAATGGGGTGAAAAGGCTGGATTTGTTAGAGAGGAAAATACCTATGGAGGCCTTTTCTGTGAGCAATACCATGACTTCATTACCATGTCAATTCTGGGAAAAGGCTCTGATTTAACACAGCAGTTGGCTGGATCCATATGGAGCTGATGAACCTCTGAATGAATAGTGAATGGAAAAACTGCTGGAATCTGCCTTCAGCTTTGTTCCCAGGATGACCAATGTAAAAGGCCTAAGAGCAATACTGCACAGATGGTGTAAAGAGGTAAGAAATCTGCAGGGTTTAGTTTACTTTTTCTTATCCTATACTGTTTGGAGTTTTATTTTTTTAACCATATTTCAGTTTCTCCAACTCTATTTGCTTAAATGTCTTTACTCACACACACACACACACAAAATAATAAAAAAAAGCAAAGCTTCCGGGAAATGAAATTAATTCAAAAAACATATGTAGCAGTAAACATTTACATAAAAATACAATTTAAAACGTTGTATTTTACATGGTGTAGAAGTAATTGAAAGCATAATTATGAAATTCTGAATAAAAAAGCTAGTTAAAAGTTTAACAAAGAACTTTGGAATTACTTCTTCAATTCACCCTATGTTGTGGGAATATGCAGATGTTCACATTTACACAGTCATGTATGTCCACTAGGGTTACATGCTTTTATAGTCTGAAGCATCATCACAAGTGCCAATACAGTAAATCAAAAGACTCTCTGGCATTATCTAGTTTCCTTTCTGGCTTTAAAAGTTAGAACAGATGTCACAAGAGAGGACAAAATGGATTTTACCCACCGAGAGGAGCTTTTCTTGCCATCATTAATAGGAGGCTCCTTGAAATGCTAATGTACACAGTTTGTGTTGCCGGGTTTGCATAGAGATGGTGGGAAACAGCTCTGATCCCAACAAAACCTTTTGTTATTAATCAAGAAAATCTGCTCTTCTGAAACAGCAAAGCACTGAAATGGTGTGGCTACTTGCAATGCAGAGATCTCTATAGCAATCTCCAATGAACAAAAATGTAATAAAAACTGTTCAGCAGTTCTACGAGATACGGCACATGTAGCAATTTATTTGCAGTGATTTTGCATACACCTTTTACTTTGCTTTGTCATTTCATCATGGGTATTTACAGTGAAAAGATTACACCATTTCTATATATTTTTTGAATCTCCACTCTTTAAAATCTTGTTTCATTTCATAGCAAATCTAAGAAACAAGATTGGGGCAGAAAGAACTTTGAAAAGCAGGCTTTTATTCTTGAATAAAAATCTATCACGGAGCTTGAGTTTCTGTTTGATTTGATGTTAATACCATGTAAGATATTTTTGCTTCATTAGAATATAGGATTATGAGAACTTGTGAGCCATTTGTGACTACAAACATACTCTGCAATGTTAGGACGAGTACGCTCCTCCTGTTGTAAATGGGATTTAATTTTCAGTAGTCTTTAAGAGAAGAGGTTCAGACCCTGACGTTGCTTGGTGACATATGACCTCTTATATTTAAGAAATACCAATGCAATTAAATCACAAAGTACTAACTGCTGTCAGACATTATTGCCTTGTATAGGATGCCTCAGCAGAAGCCTTCTTTCCCAAAAGTATTTGAAATATGAATTAAAGCCAAAAATTCAAGGAAAGCCCAAATTAAAATGTAAATTCTTTGCCTGGTATTACTCATCACTGAAATCTCTGGCCCAGTCTTTGATCAGAGTTACATAAAATTACCTATCAATTTATTGTATACCAGTTCCACAACACATTAATGTGTCTTTTCACAGATTCATTGTGCTAAGACTTCAATATATGTGCACAAGAGAATGAATTAGGGATGAAGCATTAGCTCAGAGTTTAAGCCTCTTTTAATTTCCTTGCCTCTGTGGATCTAAAGCAGATACTTAAGATTTTGCATTGCACTTTAATTTGTATTGTTTTGTGTGGTTTGTTGTTGGGGTTTTTTTTGCCTTTTTTTTTTTAACGATGGTAATAAGCAGATAGTAAAAATAAATAAAAATAATTTGTTATAATTCATGCAAGATGTTTGAGGTGACCATTGTATAGTTATGGGATAATACAGTATACATAGCAAATTTTAAAAGGAGAGTGTTTATTTGTTCATAGCTTTGCCTGATACAAATTTGGTAAAGCCAACAGGAAAGAAAGGAGTAGGATGAGGGAATGGGCAGCTTATGTGAAAAAAAATTAAGACAAACATCACTGATTCCATCACTGAGGATCTGTTTCCTTTGCTGGAAATACTGGAAGAGGCAAGCAGGGAAAAACAAAGCTGTAAGAACAATTCTGAAGTCAGAAGTGCTTTTGGAATTGTAGGAGGTCTAAAGATGAAGTGACCAAGGCTATCTCGAGATACTTCCTACTAAAGGATTATCTGTTTTCTAAGTTTCGATATGTAGATTTTTTCCCAGTCTTCATTTTCCTTTCACATTTACAGTCAAACTTCTGATTTAATGAAATTTCATTTAATTTCGAAAGAGGCCCATACCCCTGTACCAAAGGGTCTCCACCACCTTTGCTGTTGAACACCAGACCTCGGTGCTCCTCTGAGTGTGGCCAGATTAACTCCTATAAGACTGCACTGAAAATCCCAGTTTGTAAGAAGGGGGTACTGTTCATCCAAAATAACAAGCAACAACAACAAAAAATCCTACCGAGAGTGCTTAGTGGGACCTGCTAAGGCTTTTGTCAGGGACTAATGACTTTGACCTCACTGTCCGATCTCTCAGCATAGAGGTAAGGATAAAGACTGTTCTTGGGAAAAATCTTGATTAGGAGGACTGGACTATCCTGTGTCAACAAAATTCCCTACAACCCACCCTGTCTTAATAACACTGCCAAAGTAAAGCCATTTCTAAGGCATATTCTCCTATGTAAGACTTTTGTCTACCTGTAAAGTTTCAGTGATTTAACTAAATGAGGGGTTTTTTTCATAAGCACTGTACTTAAAATTGCTTCAGAACTTTGCAGGAGCACAAGTGTATAGACTTCAACAAGTTTGGAAATCTACATTTCAGCTTGTGTTACTAAATTATGAGCTGAGCTGATATATGGCAGTTTGAAATATATCCATGAAAGGGTTTTCAGATAACTTGGTTTTTAAACCTGTGTAAATTCTTTGTATGGACACTCAACCTGAAGATTTTAATCAAGGATTAAATGTTAAACTGACTACTTCCCTGTACAGTCCTTGCCAAATTTTGTTCTCACTTCCTCTGGTCCTGAGTAACTTCACTAAATTTGAAGTGGTTGTTCTAAATTTGTCCCAGTGTAACAGACCAAAATTTAGCTTTAAGAGTCTCTTGGAGGAGCACTGTCTTCTGTTGGTGTGTTCATAGATTTTTGTCTGAGAATCTGGAACAGGTGAGCAGTCTTAATTCAGGTGTGAACCCTACCCCTCCTTGTTTTTATATACCTGAAAAATGGATGTGAATTGACATAAGATCTCTTCACTTGTTCCTTTGGTAACATTTTCTGGCCAGCTTAAATAGGCAAGGTGCAAGAAATCAAGTCCCATTTCCCACAAGCAAACCTCTGTTCCTTGCAGTAAGTGTTTATAAGATCAAATTCCTTTTTGTGGAGTAAAAATAATACTTTTAAAAGTCAGGCTGTATATGTAAATTATTTAGGGTTAGATCTTCAGTGGGGTTTCTAAAATGAAGCAATATTTATGATAGAGGGCCTTCAGGCTTTAGAAAACCGTATATAGGCAAGTGGCAAAAAGGGTCAATCTTTTTGTATATTTAAAACAGTCTCTGAATTACTTTGAGTCTTGTGTAATTTCTACTTTCTTGGTGTCTTTTTCTTTAAGCTTCCATAGTCAGGTAGCACCATGCAAGCTGCGTTGAATCCAACACCTAAGATAGCCTTATAAACCCTGCGGACATTAAACTACTGGAAGACAGATTGGGTTGGTAAAAATAAGTGTGCATGTTCTCACAGAACCTGAGAAAATCACACCTTCACTTTGTTAAAAAAATCTGTTTGTGCCACTCCAGTAATCACTTCATAACTGGTGGGAGAGCAGAACATATGTCTCAGAAGTGGTGGAATATGAAAGCCTCTATAACTCTAATCCTGTTTTCTTTTAAGAGAAAAAAAATGCAACAGAACCCCCCAACCTTTTCAGTATGTCATCTATAAAATCAATGCCAAGGGTTTGCTGCTTAAAAATCACAAATGAAATGTAAATTACTCATGAAAGCAAAATGAAACAGAGTTGTAGGTTTGTGGGATTTTTTTGTTGGTTGTTTGGTTTGGTTTTTTTTAAATGAGGTGTGTAATGTAGTAGGTTGATGCACTAAAATGCTTGCTTGATTTGGGAGCACAGGATATAAAGAGGAGCCCAATCCCGACCTCCTCACTCAGGCAAACTCTTCACATGTAGACAACTTTTACAAAATGCCTTAGCAAAACTGCAATGACGTGACGAATACCCCTTAGTCTGAAAAGGGGGAAACCTCTGAAATTTTGGACTAAGGCTGTTCCTTGTCACTTGCAGTTTAGAGGATGCACCCACCTATTACAAAGGTTCTTCTTTGTTCAGCTCTAGCAAGGTACCCTTGTTAGAGCCATTGACCCTGCATCTGTCTTCTCTTGGAAGAAATGTAGTTTAAAAACATTACCATGGAAGGATAAATACAAGCTATATTTTAGTAGATCTGGTATTACTCTGCTACTTGAATGTAGAAGGTTGCAGCAGCTGTCACGGTATCAAAAGAGCTATTCCAGAAGCATTTTGATACCTTACCTACCAATTGGTAGCTATGCCAGCCTGTTCCCTGCTAAGAAAGGCAAGGAATTTGTGACCTGGGAGGAATTATTTTGTTTATGTGGATATTAATTTCTATTTCCATTATTCCTTTGTAATTTTTGAATGAAAGTTATTATTTTAATTCCTTGTTACTGGTTTGTTTGTGGCCATAAATTTGTTGACTTCTGCCTCTTTCTCCTTTGTTAGGAAGAAACTTTGTGTGCTCCAAATAGCTAGTGATTTGAATGGGAATTTGACTGCGTCAGGGCAGCAAGAGTAGGGTTATAAATGCTAAGTCATTTTGTGGCGATTTCTGTGAAATTCCTTGGTTAATCCTTTTGCAGTTTTATTAGCAAGTGAAGTCCCGAAGAAGTAAAGCAGTGTCAACAAGGCTGTTGTGAATGGCTTTTGTAGCCTCGCTACAGCTAACGAATCCTACGTGCCTGCTGTTCCCAAAGCATTTCTTGGTTAGTTGTTTATGAGGGCTGAAATCACTGCTTTTCAAATTTACCTTTCGGACTCTGCACCAGTGTGGTAAATATTAGGTAATGGGATATTTACAGAGGGGTCATTTTTATAGAGAATGGATGGGACCTGAACATTGATCTGCTAGAAAGGGAGGGAAAAAGAATGAGGCTTCTCTCATGGAGTTGGGTGGTTGAATGGTCAGTAGTGTGAATACTTTAATGTGTGGCAAGTTTGCTGCTTGCAATAAATGCCGAGAAGAAATCGCAGTCTAATGCTACAAGCATAAAGAGGAGATGATGGCAATTTAAAGTGTAATCAAGAGGACAAATGGATCCCACTTTAACACCGCTGAAATCAGCGTGGTGACAGGTTGTGCCTGGGAGACTTTGGTCAGGCAGTGTCCAAATTAAATGTGAAAATGCAAACTAACTGCTGACATTAGACATAGGGGTCTCAGAAAGGTGGTTTTTGTCAGAATTCAGTTGCTCTTCCTTACAAGCTCCTTCCATCTCCTCCCTTCTCCCATCCTGCTAATCAGTGAGGTCAGAGGATGGGAGATTCCGCCAAGCCCGTGCTAAGCCCCAGGGCTGTTCAGTGACCAGTGAGTTCCCTGAATTACCTTTTGTTTCCAGCTGTGACCTCATCCTTCTGCTGGTTTCATGTAGGTTAACACCGGGCTGTACATCTTCTCTGAAAGGCAGCACCTCCAGCAGTATCTTGTCCTTGGTGCTGTGTGGCTTCAGCTGTGACTCAGGCGATGAATGCCACTGAAGGAGCGACTAGCACCGTAAGCTACACCACCAGCTTTTTATCTTCTTTCCAGCTCTAGACTTTGCTTCTCTGGTACAGGCCAACAAAAAGTCCAGGGATTCAAAAAGTGCTTACTTTAAAAAGCACGCTCTGCTAAATGAATCTCTTTCAATTGATACAGGGCACATAGCTCTTCGACAGCTTCTCTTGCACAACGAGTGTTAATGGATGTATCTTATGTGGAAATGAAGGCATGCACATTACTGTGTCTATTCATCATTTCTAGGGAGTTTTTTATTCAGGTAAATAAGATTTTGCTAAGCACTACTCATCTATGCTTAACCTTTATTAATAAAAGTAATGCTTGGTATGGCATGATTTCTTAGAATCAAGCCAAAATAGCAGCAAAAAGGATAGGTAGAATAGATTTTGTCACGAGAAGTACAGCATTTACATTCTGGTGATGTTTAGTGGTCTAGATGCCAAATGAGATTGTATTATAAAATTCTAGATTAAGAAAACATCGGACCTAGTTCTGTGTGCCATAATTTTAAGGCAGATCTAGATGAAAAATACTGGCAGGTTTTTTTGCTTTAGAATAACTATTATACAGCCTTGCACTCTGATCTTTTCTGTTTCTTTGACTTCACCTTGCCTTTATTCTTACTCAGAATTAAGTCACCAATTCCTGCACACCTTTCCTATGAAGAGGGCCAGTTCCTTATTTCTCAGAGTGCCATACAGCCCTTCTTCCACCTCTCCCTCCTTTTCAGGTAAATTCTACTTAGCAGTTCATTTCTGTTTAACCTCAGTGGTCTACAGTACCCTGGAAATCCTCATTAAATGCTAGTGAATAACTTTTAAAAAAAAGTAAAGCAGAGCTGTTTGTCTTGCTGTGTCTTTATAGCTGACCTTTATTGTTTAAGTTGCATTTGAAAAAAACCAGAGTGTCAAGTTGTTGAAAGATGAGTGCCCTCCATTATGCTGTGCTCAAGGCACTGAGAAAATCCCACCGAGGCAGTAACACCAGCCCGCGTTTGCAATGCTACGTTTTAAATGCATCTTGGAAAAACAATGATAACAAAATTAATTTCCTGCATTTAACATCGCTACAGTTAAGAAAGCGTAATTACACCCAATGCCAGGTTTGCTTTTCAATGGCAACCTAGTTGGCCGATGGTTGCGATGAATCATGTTGTGGCTTGAGAATGGAAACGCACTCCGGCTGGGTGCTGGTGCTCCCAGGCCCCTCCAGGCACGCGAGTCCAAGCACGGATGTGGGTAGAAGAGGGGCTTTGGAGGAGCGCGGCTCCCTACTCTTGCCTCACCTCTTCTGTGTTTCCTCTGACTCATGCCACTGTTTAGAGTGGATTTCCTCTCTGCTCCCCACTTAGTATGTATTTGGAAATTCAAACGTATATATGCTCATTTTTCTTTGCTTCAGGCTTCTTGGCGAAGGGAGAGATGGTTTCAAGCCCAGCACCACAGTTGCATGCTGGGCTTGCAGTCAAAGCAAGTCAGGCCTGCAACAGTGGCGGTGATACTGGAAAAAGAGTTTATTTCGCTAGGGTAAAGGGAAAAACAGAAACAAGAGGATCTCAAATAATGAAAGAAAGCTTAGTGTGCATGAAAACCTGGCATTTTTCTAAAAGACATGCTGAGTCAACTGGAAACCAAGTTACTACAGTCTAGAGTTATTTGAATGACATTTGTGAATAGTTTTTTTCCATTAATTGTTGAATAAATGAGTCAGAACCACATTTGCCCCTCTTTGAATAAGTTTTATGTATGGTTGAATACTCTTCTTCAAATACATTATTCATAAATTTTGAGCAATCAGTGAGTAATACATTCAAAATAATTTTTTCATTATTCAGTCCTCCATCCTATGGACTGTGGATGAAACTCACGACTGTGTTAAAGTTCTGAATGATTTGATGGATGCCGGGACTTCATCCAGTTAATAGTCTTTTGAGAACTAAATGTTGCTCTTACTTGTGGAACTTTGGTTTCAATATTAAACTTGCCTGTGAATTTGTATTAAAAAATGACCAGCAATTACTTAGCTAATTCATTTAAGTTATAATTTTAATCTGGGTACGTGAATGCATAGTTAAATTGATTTCTTTAGATTTCCACAACATGATACTTCCTGTCATCTGAAGTCCCAGCTTATGATGAGGAAAATCCTATGACAGCTGTTGAAGAGGGGTCAGGGCCTGGCTAGTTTCCAGTTTTGAGGAGTATTTGAGGAGTATTAAAGCTATTCAGGAGTACACCTGCTTTTGCCTTTTTTTTTGGTTTTAACTGTAGCAGTCATTGAAAGTGTTCAGAGTTTGGGTGTCTTTAACCGTTCTCTTCATTGACCAGCTAAAAATAGTTTGGGTATTTCAAAAAATTTTTAAATTGAGAATTTACTTGCATTTTACAACCAGTTATGGTAATTTTAATACCCAGCCTTAATTTTCCCTGGAAATATGACGTGGGTCTTCACTTCCTGTCTTAAATTTGTATTGTGTAACTCCATGCAATTAAGGCATGGCTGGCGTTATGCCATTGTTCGTGGGTGAAATTATTCCTATGTAAATACTTCATTTTGTGCCGTTAATTGGCAAATGGTATAGAGTGCTTTGGGATCCATCTGGAGAAAAGTTACTGCATATGCATATGGTCATTATTACTGCGTTATCTTGTTCCTTTAAGATACACAACTGCTTTATAATTTGCTGAGCTCTTGGAGAGTACTTAGTACATACAGATAGACAAGGAGAAAATGCTTCTGCCCCATGGAGCCTACAGTAGAGTTGGCTGAGTGAGACAAATAGGTATTGAGGTGTGTGAAATGCACCAGTGGAATATTCACATTTCTTATTAATGGAAATTTTAAAATATCTCTGTATTATGATTAAGATGCTTTGTGGGAGAAATGCACTGCAGATGAATGACAAATGAGGAGAAAAATAATTTGGTGAATAACGAAAGAGAGAGCAAAGCCTAAAAGAGGGGGACAGAAAGATGAGAGTAGGAGGAGGATTCATGTGAGGCATTTTAGAAATAGGTTGGAAGGAGAGAGGAGATGTTGGGACACTTGTGCTGTTTGACAGATATGATGGAGGGAAGGGAGTAGAAAAGGAAGACAGGTGGGTACAGGACAAAGCAGAGCAATGATTTTTAGCACTGATTTGTATTGAGAAATACAGGTCACATAACTGGGAAAAATTATGACTGCTGATGTCTGGGGATGGAGCAAAGATGGACAGGTGAAGATGAGCTGGTGAAGAATAAAACCGCATAAGGTGTAGTCTCAAGAGTCTGTGCAATACAGGAGATTGCATATCTATTTTGAGAAAAGAGAACTGTTTGAGATGAAAGAAATTAAGAGGTTGATGCTGTGATTTTGTGGGAACAGGTGATGTGAAATTTCACTGAAAGGGAACTGAGATAAAAGGCTAGGTTTGGATGAGGGTCGCTGATAATGTGGCAACTATTTCAGGAGCTGCCAATTCATTAATTAACTAATTTATTAGTTGGCTTTAAACTCAGTCAGACTTTCTCTAAAGCTGGAAGATTCAGACAGGCCTTTTCCTGAGAAGTAAAGTAGGAAAAACCTACTGAAAATTGTTTTAAGGAAAATAAATTTTTTCCGCTGTTGCTCAAAGATGTTGCCAAAGTCCCTGATTGATAAGACATTGAGGATTCTGTGTCTTTGCAAGCACATGTGGTAAGAAGGCATCTTAAAAAGTAACATACCAAAACAGAGCTTGATAGAACTGGGAACCATTCCTGGTTTTCCTTAGGTGTCTATTGGGGTTTTGGATAAGTCACTGTTTCTGTGTCTCACTTCTTCATACTCAGTGGATGTAATACTTTATTTCTAACTTCATTCATCTGGTCAATGTGTTCAAGATATGATATTTGTCTTGGTTTTAGCTTACCTCATGAAGAGACTGGCAGCTCCAGACTTGATTTAGATCTGAAGTGACTGGAGTGATGCTTTTGAATTGTCTTTCTATCCTTATTGGCAAGACATGGATTAAAGGGGGACTGGATACCTCACAGAGATGCCCACATTGTATAAGGTCGGTTTAGATCTTAATGTGTCTGTGCAATGCAAAGCGTAAATGGGAACACAGTCTTGGAGTGTTTAAGTCCCACAACCCTAATTTAACTTCTTTTCATTGCCTGCATATGGAGTCAGGTCTGAAAGCTCTGGATTATGGGTGATCCGAACTGGATACTATTCTCTTGAACTGGGACTCTACACTGGTTGTGATATCCAAGTTAGCCATGTACAAGTGCAATATGATCCCCCATCAAAACAGAAGTGATACTGATAGAGCGTGATAACCCAAAGATTCAAAATTAAAAAGACGGGCTATTGAAATTGTTATCAGATGTTGTGTCTGAAATACCTCCACTTTTCTCTAGAGAGAAAAAGGGTTGGCTGTGGCAGTTGCATAGTATCAGCTGTCAAACAACCATTTAGCAGCAACCACTGTATAAAGTCTTTTTCTGATGTGAGGGCCCACACAGGAGACATTTTGTAAATATAGAAAACAACGTCAGTCGTAGCAGTAAACTCTATTTTGTGTAAGTAAGCTGTGTAGATTGATGTGGAAGGCTTAAACAAATGAGAAGAACTGTTTAAAGTATGCAGTTAAATTCACTTAATATTACCGTGATTAATGGTAGGGGTTTTATGTATCAGCTCAATTTGAACTAATTCAGTACAATAGTGTCTGCCTAATAACAATTAATGTAAATTATTTCCCGCTTAAATATCAATTGAAAATCAGTGATTTCCTGCTTCCATCTGTACTTAGTGTCAATTATTGCACGTGGCAATGATTTCTTTTTTGTGAAAGATGGACCAAAATGGCTGACAAAATCATAGGCACAAGGTGTACATGAGGTGGCATTCTGGGCTGGAAAACCATCTTCCCGTGCTGCGTAGTACATCATCCCTCTTTCCATATGTCTTTGCTTACTAGTGAGGATGAGTAGGTGTTGAAGGAGGAGGCACTACCTGAATCATCTGAGGGAGAAATAAATTGCTTGGGTAGGCAATCGACCCTCATCCTATCTACAGGTAGACAGGTACCCTACTTTTGAAGTGCTTAGGTGACTGTTGTGTTGAGGAATATATTTCTTTTGTCTGGCTCTGTCTTTAGTTTCAAAACTCTCTCTCCTAGATGATTACACTCCTTCTAGGAGATCTCTTTGTTAGTCTCAAGGGAGACAGATGCTTTGGCTTGAGCTGGTAATAGTGTTGTTTGGGGGCTGACAAGCTGGGTGAATTTGCAGTGTGGTTGTATACAATACATCCTCTTCAGTCACCAGTGCTGTATGTGTAACTTCTCAATATGTTCCATCTGTGGTAGCTAACGTGGGTATGGAATTTATGACTGCAAGGACTATAACACCACAATACAGGAGTGCCTCTTGAGCTAAAATGGTGTTTCTAATCAGTACAGTGAATGTTGTAGTTGATTGACAGATGGCTTTTTCTGTTCTCTGGAATGAATGTACGCTAACTTAATTGTAACAAGGATATCACATCTTGTATAACACCTTTCATGCTAACGGGTATTGCAGAATTTTAAAATCCGTGTGCAAGGGACACATCATGCACCATGGAAATGCAACCACCTTGGGTAAAATGCAGGGAATTTAGGTAGAGAGAACGTAATTACCCATGCTGGAATTTGGCCAGCACACTGAGATTAAAACCCCTAATCTTACAAAGAGTACCAGGGGATCTCTAATGACCACAAATGGTCAGATCACAATTTTATGTCTCTGCCTATAATGCTTTACTACAACGAGGGTATTTTCAATTGTGTAGTGCATTCATTATAATTATGCAGCTAATTTTATTCTCATTGTAATTTCCAATAATAAAGTTACAAAAGTGCCACTAAAATATACGAACAAAACGGTGTGACACGATATTATGTTAAATACCTTTTGGGGGCATATTCTGCTCTCATTTGTATTTGTATCTTTCTTTGAAGCCAATGGAATTCCTCCAGATATGTTCTGGAATAACTGACAACAGAAGTTGCCTTTCCAAGAGAGCATTTTTTTTATGCACATATATTGTAGATATGTTTGAAAAGTTAAATATTTATACTCTGTCCAAATATGGGAGAGTCTTTCTTCTTTTATTTTTAAAGCCATAAAATTGTTAACAGACCCATGAAAAAAAAAAAAAAGAATATTACGGCTCTGTGTCTGTTGGTTAACCTTCACCACAAAAATTGATCTGTGGGAATTTCTCACAGTGTAACATACTGTATCCAATTCCATAGTTATTACTGTAAACCTATTAGTGCCACCTGGGTTTGCATATCCGCAATGCTGTCCAAGTGAAGACAGATTAGCTCTATCACATGCTATGCCAGAGGGACAGCCTCACGAGGAGTCTGCCCTCGGGGAGAAAAAAAAAGGGCTCAGACCTTTAATGAGAATACAGTGCTTTATAATAGCATTTGGTGGCCTAGAGATTTTCTGTCAAGTCATTTCAAATTAAATTGGCAGCCTTGCAATGTTCAGCCCATATGAGTTTTTGTGCGGCGTATATTGTTAACGTTAAACCGATTCTCCCGTAAGATCAACACAACGTACGGAGGCGATGTTTGCATCAGTCCCTCTTTTTAAAGCCCAGGCCTGGATGAACTACTGAAAAACGCTTTTTCCAGAGCAAAATTTAACTTTGGGCTGAATTATTCATGTGTAAATTCAGACAATTTATTTGTGAAATTATTTGTAAATAATTACGCTTTTCTATGTGGTGTAATAATGAAATTAGTACCAGTCTAGGAGTGAACTGAATGACTTTGTTACCAATTAGTGTGACTCCACTCCCACTCCCTCCGGCTGACTCCCACTGAAAGGGTGCAGAATCTGCCCCTGAGAACTCCGTTTATTTCTGATACTTCCAGGACTTTCCTTTTTTAAAATGTAACATTTATGTGATATTTTGGTCCTTCTCGTGTCTGAAAATTTAAAAAGCAGATGATACTTGAAGTTAAATTACTATCATCATGCAGGAAGTTTTTTCCTTAGGATTTTCCCACATTTTTCATTCAGGGCTCAGCCTGAAAAACACACATTGGTCTCCTCTTTCTGTGAGTACCGGTGGATTATTTTGTAGGGAGACTGAGGCCCACATCCACAAAAGTACATAAGGACCACATTTCACAGCATTCGAGGAGAACTGCGCATCTGGATAGCTAGAAGGATCACAGTTTGCATTTCCAGTTATGCAGAGTCCTCAGAATACCCGCAGGATTTTGAAAGTTCATATGCTCTATTATATTTAATGATAGAGGAAGTAGTTTTGCAATTTCTAAGTGCTGAAACTAGCGCAAGATAGCATTAGATGAAAGTTGCTTTCGAGCTGAGCAATAGGTTCTATAGAGAGGCATGTCTAATGCCTTGCAATGAGTGAAGAGAGGGGCTGTGCCTGTGTTCTGGAGCTACAGGATATCTTAGTCTGTTATTGTACTGATCTGAGATGAGTAAGATTAATCATGTAATAATAAAAGCAGGTTTTGCTTTTATTAGGGAGCATGCATTTACCACACTTTTCCTGGAAGGCTGCTGAGATCTTCCATCTCATATTCGGTATGTGAACATTCATAAATCAGGCACGAGTGATTACTTTTGTTAGAATTATCTAAGTAAAACTGAAGCACCACACTCACGAAACAAGTTTGTATTTTCCTTTTTATTTAATATAATCATTGTTTTGGGATACAGTCTAATACTGTGATTTCATCATATCCCCTACCCTCTGTATTTTGTTTCGTAATTGAAGGAAGAGTGATGACAGAAAATCTTCCTAATGTGATCACATTCTTATATGTAACTGTAAAAAGAAAAATGCAAATCTTCAAATTAGAGGAGTAGGTCCAATGCATTTGGTAACAGATTTACACTGCCAGAGCAAGGATGTCTTGATCCTGTGTGGTGTAAGCTAATTTTTTTCCTATCTGAAGTAGTCTTAGTTCAGCACACATACCTTGGGCAGAATTTAGCTCAATTTTCTTAATTTGCAGCACTGGACCAAATTAATCTGTGCTGCAATTCCATTGACCTCTTTGGAGTTACTAAATAATTGGATTTGACCTAATGCACTTTTCACTGAGTGCTGTCTTGCTTTTCAGGGAGGCTAACACAATAACCATTTTCTATTTCTGCACTCAAACAAGAGCATCCTTTTTTTCTTTTCTTTTTTTTTTTTTTTTATAATTATGACTAGAGAAAGGCGAGAAGACAAAGTGCTGCTGCAAATAGTGCTAAATAACCAAAGGGTATCCAAGATTGCCTTGAAACCTCACTTCATTAGTTAGAAATCAATAGTAAAATTCCCAGTGACATTAGGATGGCAGGAAATTTTCCCACTCTTGCACCTGGTTATATATTTATAGTCAACTGTTCTTCCATAAAAATGGGGTTCAGATCACATAAAGGTGATACCCTGTAGGGTCCTGTTTCTTTCCATTGTCAGTAGAGAAATCTTAGGTGATTAACTCCAAAATAGCTACAAATAGAGAAAAAACCAAAAAGCCTAAGCTACATGTTCAAGTACCTTGCCTCTATCTCTGCTGGTGCCTTTGAAGTACAAAAGCTAGGAGTCAAATTCTTCAGTGTGCCTTGAACAAGCTGCATCTGCTATGGGAAGGTGGATAAAGCTGGGCATCTCTCTAAGGCTACATGAACTGTCTTGAGCTGAATATTTTGGCCTGAACTCATCCATCACCATTTCATATAGTGAATCTTGATAATAGAGTAAGAGGATGCATGAGCATTTCTTTGTGAAGTTCTTGATGTTGCTTATTTGTCATAATTATGTGTCTTGATCTCAAATGATGTTGTATGCATTAAGGTTTACTATGTGCTGGAAACACTGAGGTTACATAAAATGCTCGTGTGCAAAGAGTTTTTTGTTTAAGTATTTGCAGATTTGGTGCTTTCAGCAACAAATTCACACTGGCAGTGTTAGCAAACTTAAGTCTGTGTTTTCTGAGAAAAAATTGGTCTAGGAGGACATTATATTGAATAGAATTTTAAGAGCCTAATTTGAAATGTACTTCTATATGTCAGAATGAAATATGTATTTAACAGGTCATACGAGGTATAGTGAAAGTTATTATTAAGATTCAAGGTACTGGGCCTAATTCTCTACTTTCCTGAAATTTGTATGGTCTAACTTAAACCGTATATAAGACACATGTAAGGTGTTCATTTCCACTTTACAAGCATCAGTGTTTGTACTTGGTAAAGAACCTGGAAATCAATCCCTTAATAGCAACATGCCTTACATCTGATGCAATACAGATTGTGTGTCCGCATTAGCAAGCAGTGTGGACTGGTAGCAGCACATCTGCAGAGTGGAACTGTTGGTGCTCTGGACCCGAAGCCCCTCTGTGCACATTCAGGAGGGTATTTCAGGGTGATGCTAGTCTAGTCCACTGGACTGAATGACAGTATCTCAGTGAGTAAATTGAGGCTCTTGGGAGCACATCTTTCTGATTTAGCTCTGAGACCGCCCTGAGCTCAAGTGCAGTAAATGGGGATGATTGGGAGGTTCCACTCAAAGGGGCCCTTGTGATCCCAGCTAAAGCAGTAATACAGATGCACCCACATGGAGTGATTTGTGCACGAGAGTTGCTGTCTTTAAGTGATTGATTTTAAATCTTGATTTGCTTTTCTTGAGACTTTTTATTTCATTCTTCTGCCATCACTAACCTGTTCAGGAAGTACGTAGGTCTGTCGTTCCTGAGAACATCAATCAAAGGTTTCTACCTCTCCGGCCTTCTTGTAGAAGTGTATCAGCAGGAGCAGATTAACAGTGATGATATGAAATGCAGCTGTGTGATCTGAATGTCCTTACTGAGTAGGCTTTGATTAGCCAGTCAGCAGAGTAGTGTATTTTAAAACATTTTTTTCTCCTTGTGAGGTGTATTGGTATGCCTTGGTTCACTGAACACATCCCTGAACACATCACCCTTGAATATCACAAATATACACACTCTGCACGGATTGCAATGAGGCTTGTGGTACTTATATAGATGCAAACCAGGAAGAACCACAAGGTGGAAGATAAATTTGAAACGGCATCTCATTGAGGAGTGGTAATACAACTGAAAAAAAATCCAGTATAGAAACTAGACCGAACACATTGCTGATTATTCCTCAGCAATTCTCCTTTAAAACTTCTGATGGTCTTTAAACTCTTGTACTAATGTTTCAAAAGAAATGTAATTTTACAGAGTGACTTGTCTGGGAATAGAATGAGATGGAACATCTGTCCTTCTGAACTGTTGGAATTGCTTGGCTGGAGCAAATGCAAGATGAAAAAAAATAGAGATAAAAAGACAGTTGAAAAAAAAAAAAGACTTGTTAATCTTTTCTCTAAAACACATACTAAACTTTTTGAGTTAAATTTACTCATACTATTTCCTGCTATTTTACACTACTACATCTTCCCACATAACAACTGAGTTAAAAAAGGAAAAAAGTAAAACTGGTTTCATTACTGAGATAACAACATATGCTAGGACAATTGAAAAAGTAATGCATTTTCTGATCACAAAATACAGGGCTTTTTAAATGATGTGAAGAAAAACATTTAATGATTTAGACTCTTGTATCATATTGTCAGCATCTCAGCTAATTATTATAATGAACCTTATTTTGCTCTAAACTGGCATTCTAGAAAACATACCGGAATAAACAACCATTAAGCCTTCCATGCCAGAAAGCACTTTAAGACTAGTAAAAGGTAACATTGTCTTTTTAAAATGTTTTCAGCAGCCAGTAATCTATTTTCATGGTGTTCTGTAAACCCTATTATCAGGGCTACAGATTCCTACACATGACCAGTCTTCAGTAGTGAACAAAAATGGCATCTAAATCCCAAGTGACACTCTTAAGTACTTGGCAGCAGAAGGGCTCTTCTGAGGAAGATTAAGTTAATGGAAGCATTTGGGTAACATCTGCATGACTCTTTGTCCTGGTATGGCCAACTCACACTGCCACAACACGTGACGGAGGATTTCTTCGATTATCACTTAAGAACAAAACTGGCTGAAGTTCCTTTCCAGGCATTCGTCAGATTGTAATGTATGTGTGAGAGTATATATGCAATGTAAACAGACACAGTGTAAAGGGTGGCCCGTACGGACTTCGAAGGGGACTTAATAAAAATCTGATTACTTGTTTAGTGAAAAGTAAAAGAAAGTGGGGGAAAATTTGTTGTTGTAGCTGCTGTTTATTTGTCTTATTTACAGCAAGATGTACTGTCCTTTCTAATTGAGTGCTGCCGCAGGCACACAGAGCCTCATTAATACAGGCGATTAATGCACTTGCCCTTCACCTCTGTTGACCTGAGATTAAATCTGTTATTTTGTTACAAGTTAGAGGAGTTTATTGGCCTTTCTTTAGCCCTTAGCTGGTGCCTTTCCACCTCGTAAAACCACTTCACAATTTGGCTTAAGTGTTATTTTCTGGTGTGAAAAGACCCAGGCTTGCAGCAGCAGGGAAGAGACAGGCCACGGCTGAGGGGTGTCTGCGAAGGGATCCGGGGGAACCTCATCCAGGGACTGACTGTGTTGGACTGGCCTCACCTGGTTTTGCAGACTCCTGTTTGAAATCAGGGAGATCCTTGCTTGTCTGCAGCACTGGTTTACACATGTAGGTTGAACAGAAGTTACCTGGTTTCATTTTCCATAGGACTAATATTCAAAAAGAGGATGGGGAGAACATAAAGGGATTGATTATACTAGTACTGAACAGCACAATTTATATTTGTGTTGAGATTTGCTGGAGCAGGGACCTGGCAGAGTGTAATGGAAGTCTTAAATTCTTTGGAAAGATTTTATTCTCTACTAGTTATTCCCACCTTTTCAAGCCTCCTTTCCTGCAAAGCCCAGTGCTGCTGTCATCAAGAGGGATTTTCACTGACAGCTACAGGGGGAACCTGAAGGCCAATGGAAGCTCCATGGCAGTGCCTTCTCTTTATTTTGATACCTGGGTAATGGGAAAATCATCTTGACTTACTCTTCCAAGATTTGGAATAAAAGGTGAGAAATTACTGCAAACTTGAAATGATATCCAGGCTGTGAAAAGAGAATAAGCTCAGAAATTATTTTTTTTTCCCATTGAAAAGAAGTGTTTTAGAGGAAATTGGCATTTTCCAGAAGAAAGGCTTGGAAACAGAATTTTAAATTTGTGTATATGAACAGAACATTCAGCATTTTGGGCAGTTATACAGAAAAATAAAATCTGAAGAATATAAACCAGCCTGAAATTAAAAAAGAAAAAAACACTTTCAGAGTTTCACAGGAAAGAAAAAAAAGAATCAAGGCAAAAAACTTGCTTTGGCCAAGCTCTGCTATCAATTACCACTCAGGTCAGAGCACTAGAGAAGTGTAATTCAGATCTACCTGCTGAAATTTACTGTCTTTTTCCTTAACTTCAAGTCCTAACATTACCATAGGAGATGTTGACTAGTTGTTAATAATTTCCAGAAAGTATTACTTTTTCCAAAGTATGTATTCCTAGAATTTCTCCAGATTTTATTTAGGTGAAGGAGGAGTAGTTTTTCACTGCAAATATTTTTTCTTTAATCTGTTTCAAAGGAAAGGCACTGGCAGGCAAAGATTGGTTTTGCCCGCAAATTTCACCTTTGAATGATGTTTTGTGTTTTAGGATGT
Organism: Actenoides lindsayi; assembly: GCA_025331215.1. Classification (NCBI taxonomy): domain Eukaryota; kingdom Metazoa; phylum Chordata; class Aves; order Coraciiformes; family Alcedinidae; genus Actenoides; species Actenoides lindsayi. The sequence goes on along the minus strand of WTSP01026880.1, from coordinate 10,257 downwards.
GGTAGGTATCCACAGTAGAAGAGCACATTGGTTTCAAATGTGCTTTCCTTTTTGTTGCTGGTTACCAACATCTTGGTGGGTTGGTTATTTTTATTTTTTGGGGTTTTTTTTTGTTTTTTGGGGTTTTTTGTGGTTTTTTTTTTGTTTGGGGTTTTTTTGTGGGTTTTTTTGTTTGTTTTGGTTTTTTTAAAATTTTTTTATTTCTTCCTAATGCTATTGTGCTGGCAGAGACATTTGGAAAGAGACAGTGAGAATCTGCTTCAGGGCAGTGTCAGCCAGCTTAAAGTAAAGAGCTTTGGTTGGGTTAAATTAACCTACCAGCCTTTGTAATGGGAATGAAGAGGAGCTCTGTGGTGAGGGCAGCTCTTTCAGAAGGATGGTAGCAACCAGCTGAAGGGGGGACCCTCTAACAGTGGTTTCTTCAATGAGCAATTGACCACCACTTGTGGAGATTTTCAGTGCTTATACCTAGAAGTTGCTCCCACTAATAACACTGTTTAATGTGTCATCAAATTACAGTGCTTCTCTGTGTGGTAGGGCTCTGGATACATCACAGGGCCATGGGTTTTTCAATTAAATGTATAGTGAATGAAGCAGTTTACATTTCTTGAGAATGAACAGATGAGTAGATGAGTCTTCTTATGAACCAATTTAGTAAAAAAAAATAAAAGTGACCCAGACTCTATTAACAGCAGCTTTTATTTTATAAACTTTACTCAACTTCTGATCCTACTGACCTACCCACTTTAGCAACTGGACAGAAAGACAGTTAAACCAGAGCCTGCTTATCACATTCACAGCAGCATCAGCACAGAAGCAAAGTGTCTATCTGGGAAAATCAGGCAAGGAGCGAGGCATGAGAATTTGTGGGGTTTGTTGTGAAACCAGGCCCTCTCTCAGGCACGGCCATAGTCTCACCCCCAGCTCATAATCTGCACTTCTGTGGAGTGAAGTGTAAAATCTCAACTGAGTTTCTAGGCCTTTAGTTTGGTGAATGAAATGTAATAATTTATAAGCCCAAACACCATTGTCTGGCACAACTGTGTCTTGGCATTGGCCCGAACACCTTGTAGATAATCTTAAATGGTTGTTATATAAAAATGCTGAAGACCTGATGTGAGCGAAAGGAAGTTAATTTAAAAAACAACACTAACCTTGTTAATATATCAAAAGCTACCTTAAAACCGGTGCCTTTCAGTTTCTGATGGAGTATGTTCCTTGGGCCAGATCCTCAGATGCTGCAGACAGTTGTGCCCAAATCAAGCAAGTGATGGTACTTTGCAGCAGCTGAAGCTTTGGGTGCCTGGGGATGCATATGTGTGTTGTATGTGGTCTGAGTATTTATTGTAGGGCTGGATTGTATGAAGGGGATCTGATGGTGGTGTGCCAAAAGGAGAAAAAAAATTCTGGTTCCATGGAGTGCTGTCAAAATCCTGCTTTTTTACTTTGAATCATCAAGGCTCTAGCTTTTAGGCTTGCAGTTGTTTAAAGATGTCATAAATATTTCTGATATTCTGTTAAATGCAGTCTGCTTTGATTACCAAACATTGCTTGAGTATTGCACTCAGGGGGGTAATGATAATATTGATTTACCTACGTATAGTGTGTAGTATATCAATGTTATCAGGCGTGACTTTATTTTAGTAGAAACTTTACAATACAAATCTAATCTGATAGTTTTATATGATCTCTGGCTCTGGATGTTGGAAATAGGTTGCAGCTTGTGTTGTAATGGTTTTGTTTAACATAGCACATGGCTTTTCAAAAACAGTCGAGGGCTAACCTTTACTCGGGGTTTTGTTCTTACCCATGAATGGCCATTTTAATAATGCCTCACAAGAAACTGTTTGAAATGTTTCAGAAACCCATTGCCCTAACTTTGATGTTCTTGTTTCAAGGTCACCCTTTTAGAGACAGTGATCTGTGTCATACTGTCTGAAGGATTCTGGAAACTTGCTGCTGAACAGGATTCAGAGTTGCTTAGAAGCAGAAAATATCTTCTCTTACCTGCTGTGTGTTGAGAAGCAACCCTGCTGTAACTCCTTTCTTGCCGCTACCCCTAATGTACTTACAAGGGAGAGGAAACGATTGCTACAAGCCCTTCAGCACAGAGAGGATCCACAGGGGACTTGGTTAAATGGTGTGGTCTGGGGCCCAGTTTAACTTCATCTTTCCAGCAGTCCCAGAACTCTTCAAAAATGTGGGTGGAGATCCATTACACATGCTTACTATGGTTATTCGCCATGAAAAACAGTATGAACGGCCAACACAGACTCCAGGTGGTGGATCAGCATTAATCATAATAGACCCAGGGGCAGAGGATTGGCAAGATACCACGAGAAATGGTTGTACATCCATCCCTTTGAACTCCTTTTCCTCCCATGGGGGGACAGGGATATGGACTCCATCTTATTTCCAGCTATCGTAAACCATGATCTGCTGTATGCCCATGCCCTTCTGTCTGCAGGAAAAGGATGCAAGACATAACCCTCTGGTAGAGTAGACTTAGAAATATTTTCTTTTTGAAAGCTTTCATAAAACAAACAAAAAAACAAACAAAAACCAACCCAAAACCTGATAGAAGCCTATCCTTCAAATTCAGTTGGGTGCAAGAGGAACAGCTTTTAGAGGGATTGCGTATTTGTCAGCACACTTGCCTAAAAGACCATCTAGGTGATAAGCCAGGATGATGCATCCTTTTTCCTCTTTCCTTTTTTTTTCACCCGTCTCTTGCATTTATCTCTACTCATCTGAACCAGAAAGGAAAATGGTATGGATGTGGAAGAGAAGCAGGGCTGTTCAATGTGTTTTCACTGTGCTCACAACAGGCCTCTCGTGTGAAATATAAGTGGTGAACCAACTAGCAAGAAAAGTTTGGGCTTGTGGTTGGCCTTGTGGCCAAGCTCTAGTTGGTGGAGCAGCTGCAGAGGCAGCCGGGGCCGAGCTGGCTGTGAGGAGATGGGGAAGTAGGTGGGCTCTGGCCAATGCCCATCCCTCCCCCTTCCCTCCACGCAGAGTTGTGCAGGGAGCTCTTTTGCTCGGAGGATGTTAGGGCACAAGAGGTGCCTCCACTGAACCACAGAGAGGAACAGCTACCAGAGTTGCTGAAATAGGGACTGTTAGATGCTGCGAGAGCTTGCTGCACTTCTGGAGGATTTTCTGTGCCTCATCCTCTTTCGCTGGAGCTCTGTCTCCTGTCTTCATCTTCCCACTCCCCGCAGTCCTTTCACTTCATTTTTCCTCCTTGTCTGCTCTGTTTTATTTTCAACTCTTCTGGCCTATTTGTCCTTACATCTTTCCTCATCAGTCCCTCGTTTTTTTCAGTTCCACACACCCCACTTTCTCTAAACCCCGTTAAGAAACCACAGACGGACCTCCTCTGCAGTTGTGTCTATCGCGCAATTTACTGCTTGTGTTACCGCCTTTCATCCAGCCTTCCCTCCATCGTTCTTCGTTTCGGCTGTGAGAGCTCCAGGCAGGGCCTGGCTGCAGCTCTGTGTGCAGAGCCTAGCAAGTCCGAAGGGGCTCCATTCTCAGTAATCCTTAGGCACTGATGTTGTAAGCAGAATTAATAGTAATTTGAGTGGATGCAATTGCCAGTGTGGCCACAGACTTACAATACAACTGTGGGAAAGTAAGTCTTCTGGTGTCTCTGATCACTATCTGTAAAATGATACTTTCCTTCTAGCCTTTAAATACGAAGACATGGTTAAAAGTAAATTGGATTTTTAAATCTCTTTCACCATGAATAATCTTCTGTGTGGTTAGCAAGACAAGTTAGGCATGCAGCTGGTTTTAAATGGTACTTTTTAGGCTTACCTGTCTGCTTCTCAGGTGTTAGATGATGATTCTACAGTGTCATGTGCTTGTTTGCAGTTCATGCACCCACGTGTCCACAAATACATTCACATTTCAGTTCTGTTGTTGCTCCTACTTCGGAATCCCACAGGAAAATTGCAAGAAATAAGCATCTGGAAAAAGACTGTTGCAAGTTTTATAGCCTCCCACCAATTTGCATCTTTTGTACCTGCACAGGCAGGTAAAGTACAACAACAGTGGAGAGACATGTATATATACACAGGTTCGCATGACTAGCACCTTTGTAAACTATAAGGCAACGGTCGGAGCTTACTGCTATTGCATGAGCCCACTCAACAGTGTAACAGATGTGGAAAAATGCCATGAGAGTAGTGCAGTAATTGTACTTGCATAGCTCAAGGAAATACAGCCCATCTTATTAATTATGGATCACAAATATAATCTGATTGAAGGCAGTGTTAAAATATAAGACATTGCAACAGAACCATGCTAATTTTCACAGTTGACTGGAAGACCTTGTGTGGCTGAATTAATTTTGCAATTGAGTATGATAACTTACCCATCACAACAAAGCTCGTGCATCACAACTTGCAATTATTCAGAGTATTTTGACCACAATATATCTATTTTGGTTATTTACAATACTTAATGGCTTCCCTGTAGTTGTTCAATGGCATCTGTTTTATGAAAATCAAAGTAATCTTATTCATAGAGGCTGAAAGGGGTCAGACATACGGAGATGCTGGGCAGCGATGAAGATAGGAGTCCCTTTCTTCTCTCACCTGCACACTGGCTGCTTGCCACTGCTGTCTAACTCAGTCTACTGTCTCATCTCAGAAGTGCTGGAAAAGCCCCTGAAACCAGCACTGTAGCTTGACTGGGGACTAGTTAAAACAGAGTCAGATTTGTGTGTATTGCATGGTGTGCAGATAAGTGTGACTCATACTATGCTATTGTTAATAATTGCTTGATAGTAGCCAAATAATAGATGAAAGGTGTTTTCTCTGTGAAGTAGGGTTTACAAGTTTGGAAATAAAGTAATCTTAAAGTAAAAATAAAGATCTTTGCTGTCTGACAGGAAGTAAATTTGCTCAAATGAGACAGATAAGGTTTCAGATGACACAGCTTTCAAATATCGAATTGTTTGTCACACAGGTGTTGGTATAGAAAATGCTGATAAGTACAAAAAACACCTTACAACCCAGCAACCCAGTGAGCAAAAAAGTCTCCTAAATGTTGTGATATGACTGTCTCAAGGTGGTGAAGTGTCTAGAGGACAAGTCCTGTGAGGATTGAATGGGGGAACTGGGGTTTAATCTGGAGACAAGGAGACTGAGGGGAGACTTTATTGCTCTCTAAAACTACCTGAGAGGAGGCTGTAGTGGGGTGGAGGTTGGTCTTTTTTCCTGAGTTGCAAGTGATGGGATGAGAGGAAACGGCCTCAAGTTGCACGAGAGGAGGTTTAGTTTAGATATTAGGAAAAATTTCTTCACTGAAAGGGTTATCAAGCATTGGAACAGGCTGCCCAGGAAAGTAATTAAGTCACGGCCCCTGGAGGTATTTAAAAGACACGTAGATGTGGTGCCTATGGACATAATTTAGTGCTGGACTTGGTAGTGTTAGATTAATGGTTGGACTTGATGATCTTAAAGGTCTTTAATAGCCTAAATGATTCTGTGATTCTATGTAGTTTCCCTTTCTTGGCCTGATGGATCTGAAATTCTCTCTCAAGATTATCAGGAAACCATCTGGATTTCCTTTTAGCTCAGCACATGGGATTATACCCTTTTTATTTCTGCCCAGCAGTGCAGCATCTCCCCAGTCCTTCTCACCAATACTCCTGGCAGTCCTGCATTTTGTAGCTCTTGCCACTCCAGGCAACCCAGGCATATATGCTTTTGCACGTGTGCCAAAGCCAATAGTTTTTGCTGTTTCCAGTATGCTGGTGGTTGAGACTATTTTCTCACTGCTTAACACTTCAACTGGCATTTAGCACTGAGGGCTTTGCTGTATGGTGTGCATCTCCCAGTACACAGCAGGTAGCACAGGCTGTTTAAGATGTCCTTCCTCATGCTGCACAGATGTCTCTTTTTGGAAGGGAATTCCCACCCTCTTCTGCTTTGACCCAGGACCTATGCCTATACATTTCTCCTCCTTCCACCCATAGGGAAGTCATTGCTTCCCTCGACATCGGGCTCAGCCTGGTGGTTGCCTTGTGGCCATCACCTTGTCCTGAAGTCTGGTTATCTTGACTAAAACAAAAGCTTGTCCACAACTAACATAAGTGTAAAATAGAAAATAAAGCATGCCTACGCTAATCATTTAAATCTGCAGGCTTAGCTAGGCCCTAAGCCAAGTTAGATCCAGTACTAATCAAGTTGTTAAAGAGACCATACATACTGACACAATCCATCCATGTTGCTGTCTGTGTGGGTGCACCTCTTCCTCCACCGAGGGACCATCCAACAGGCTGTCCCAGATGGTCTTTGGCAACTGAGCCTCCCCTGTAAAGACCAAAGACTTGAGAGAGTTCCATAAGACTAGGAACAACTCCAAACAAGGTATTTGAGTACAAGTGTGCATGTCATAGACCTCAGGCATGCTATGCAGCCTGAACCTCAGCCTCTTCTGGGGGCACCACAGAGCAGTGGGGATTTGCAAATTAAACTCAAGTCCAACATAGAAGTTAATACATTATGTAGCTCTGCTTTTGCATCCCAGAGGAACCTGCTGGTGCTCTTACCCTCTTTCTTGTTATTATCATGGTTTATATTTTGGGATGTATGAAGGGGAACAGCCGGTATCTTGTTTTACTGTAGCGTGAGGAAAATCTATTTAAGTGCCTGAGGAAGGAACTGCTGGTTGCAGGTGTTCATGAGAGATGTGTTCCTCTTTGCCCCTGTGCTCCTGGAGGGGAATTCAGCAAAAAGGACCTGTGCGTGGAGCATGGTCCCCGACTTCCCCAAAGCTATATAAACACAGCAGAAATGCTGGTGGGCCCATGGTGTGCCAAGGGTGTGTCTCCCCTTGTAAAAAAGAAAAGAGGTTTAGATGATAGGGTCTGTTTATTTGTTACCCTGTGAAATTTGTACCCTTTTTTTCCATAGACAGTTTGTGCTGGATGTTCTTGGTTCACATGTAAGGATTCTTTCCATTCCTGACTTGTTTACTAAAATTTTAAAGATGATAAGCAGTGAATAACAACAGGTGAATAATGAATAACAGATAGTAGTCCAGTGTGCTTATCACTAAGTCTGCTGGCATCTCACAGGCTATAATTTGCCCACTTAAGCTGTGACCTGGTAAAACCCTTGAACACATTTAGAAGTGTATGAATAATTCACTAAAAATATTTTTGGTTGCTTTCTTAAAATTAAACATGTCAGTAGTTCCCTGTGAAGATGATGTGTTTACTCCCATGCTTACGGGCACTGCATCAGGCATCACTCTCACATACTCACAGAAACACTTTATCTCTGGTGAAATATGTCTCCTCCTTTCTTGAGCTGAATGCTTCATTCCCCTCACTCACAGATCTAATACCACAGTGAATTAAATGTATTGATGAATCAGGACTGAAATCTACAGTGAATATGATTGCTTAAAAATAATTCCACCAGATGTAGCTTAGAGATGTCATTTTCTGTGAGCATATATGCTCTATGTATGGGTATATAAACCAGCGTGTGGGAATGCGATGCTATTTAACTCATAAATGGAGAGCAGAATTTTATTGGTCACAGTAAATATTTGTTCAAGGAAAAGGAGCGGAGGTGAGAACAATCCATATGAAAAGAAAGCATGTTAGTACCCAGAACACTGAAAATATTGTTCAAGGACAGTTTATCCTTGTGGAAAATATGACCCCCTGTAAAGCTGCTGAGTCTGTTTGCAGATCTTTTCAAAATAGAGTCCTTGCATTTGCCATTTTAGTTTGTTTTGGCTGTTGGTGTCCAAACTACATTCCTAGCAAATTGCATGAAGTGCTTATTCCATTATTTCTATTGTTATGTTTCTCAATAGAATGTGGTTATCTTGAGCTAGTGTCATGCTTTAGTACGTTAGCACTAAAACGCACAGACGATCTTGCAAAGAGAGTAGGGTGGCTGACATTGAACTGGTACCTTGTACCTTGTACCTTGTCTCTGGAGAGTCCTAAACCAGAGGTTGCTTTCAGCTTAAAATGAAGAAAGAGTATTTGCATTTCTCCATAGTCTGGTCGAGTCTTGTGAAACCATGACCTGTGCCAGTTCATATACATTCTGCTCAAACTCTGTCCAGGTGCCGGGATTTGCTTGACTGGTCCTAACTGGTTTTTGGATGAGAGGTGTTTTAATCTGCTCTGAATTTATATTTTTCATGGCTTCAGTTTTCACATAATGAGCCAGCTTTATCTGTCATGTGCACAGTTCTGCTTTCTTCATGTCCCAGTTCATAATTTTGTTACATGCCTTTTGTCCATAGAAAATAAAGGAATCGGGGAACTGAAATTGAATTAGACCCGAAACGTGCTTGAGTTTCCTGTTTTTCTTGTATTAAAATACTTTTTCTATTGAGACCCAACATGCGGCAGTTTCCTAACCACAACCACAGGGACTGCGAGAACACGCTGAGTTTTGTCACCGAGCAGAGCGAAAGGGGCAGATCTGGAAGAGGGCTGGGGATGTGCTGCGCAGAGCAGCGCAGGGAAGATGCTGTCCCGCCGCACTGCCAGCTGCCCTGCCGCTGGTGGACAAACGAGTTATTTTTGTGCCTGGATGCTGGCAGTGACTAGGTTTGTGGTTCACCCCTTGTCCAAGTCAGATGTCATCTCTCTCTTTCATCCCTGCTTTTCTTCTGCTTCCCATTCTTTTCCCTCATCTCATATTTTTCCTATCCTAGCCCACTCCTTCTTTCACTCTGCCTTCATTTTTTCTCCTCAAACAGACCTACTGAAATATAAAGCCTGACCTCTCCTAAAGGGGAGGGGAAGTCCTTTTTCTTTTTAAATTATGCACCTGCTTAGATGTTTTCAGCATGTAATTACTATAGTCACTATTGGGAACATGGATAGCCCCTTTAATACAACCACTAAAAGCCTTTTGATTTAAAATGATGTCTTTATTTTTACAGCTTTTCTCTGCTTCTCATAGTATCTTTCTGCAAAGACTAAGTGGAGAGACAAAAGAAAGCAGCACAAGAGCTGCCTCCAGCAATATTTCCACAGCCCTATTACTAGGGAGGGCTGCTCACTGAGGTCACTGCTAGGAGAGCTCGTTGCTGAGTGCAAAATACATTCAAAAGTTACTTTATTATAAGATTAAAAGCTCTATTACAAAAAACAGCAACATCCCTGGGCTTGTGGGAATCAGTTCTGCTGTATTCCAAGCCAGGATGTCCTTCTGACACATTTTTTTTTTCCTATGGAAACTCTCATAAATTTAACTGGTACTTGAAGATGAGCTAGACCCGTTTGAATACAGTCCCTTTGAATCCACCCTCTCTCCCTCCTTTGTCTCAAGAAGGAGGTACTTTCTCTCCAAGTCTTACCATCCCTTAGTAAACTAAGGGATATTTTAGATATCTTGCTGTTTGTTTTGGACTAAGTGGTGCTGTTTAGGGAGTAATGTTCTCCTCAGTGTGAAAGGGAGGAGTAGAATTTTTAGTTCACATCTCAAGAAAAAAAGATACTTTCACAAAAGATAAAAAGCATTTTTATGCATATGTAAAAGAGGGAGGCCTGCTACAAAATCTGAAGATCTCCCAGTTTAGGGGAGCTTTGATTTGGACATTGATAAAACCCCCTATTCTTAATGGTAATAAGAGGAAAAAAAACCCAAGCAACAAACATGATTCTCTTAAATTGCAATGATTTTATTTGTATTGACAAAGTATTTAATACAGATTAATTGTATCCTTAATTTAGACACTGATTTGATGATCTACCCAACAATGCAATAAAGGCTGTTCAATCTGTTAACTCAGAGAAGACAAGCACAGTGTTATTGAAGTGATTTGCATACTTTCTGAAGTCAAATATTTATACACACATCCCTTTCACAAGTTTCAGCTCATCATTAAAACTCTGTGATCTTCTTGCACTAACATTTTGGTCTAAGCTTTACTGCATAGTAAGAGAAAACTTCACTACACTATGAGGCAAAACATCATTGTTGTATTGAATAATTTTCTGAAGGCACTGAATCATAGGATAGTTTCAACTGGAAGAGACCTTCAAGATCATCAAGTCCAATCTTACTCTTATCCCTGTCAAAAGCCACTAAACCATGTCCCTAAGCACAACATCTACCCACCTCTTCAACGCCTCCCGGAACGGTGACTCCACCACCTCCCTGTCCAGGCCATTCCAATGCCTGACAAGCCTTTCTGGAAAGAAATGCTTCCTAATATCCAGCCTGAACCTCCCCTGCTTCAACTTCAGGCCATTTCCTCTTGTTC
>WTSP01026877.1:0-60866 GCA_025331215.1 Actenoides lindsayi | reverse complement strand
TGACCGTGTTTTGTTTTATTTTTTTCCTTTTTTCCCACGGGCCGATGTGGTTGGTAGAAAAAAGTTCCCTTTTTTTTTTTTTTTTTCTTTCTTCCCCCCCCCCCCCTCCTTTTTCTTTTCCCTTGTCTGAAGGTGCTGGTTCTTTCCTCTCATCACCTTCTCTCCTCTAGTAATGCTTTCTCCCTTTTCCCCCCTATTCACAAGTATTTAGTTCTGCAGTGGTGTTGGCAACTCCCAAAATACTGTATGCACCTGTTCTTGGAACTTTTGATAACCTAAGGAGCTCCATTTTTTTCTGCTGATAATGTGTAATTTTGAAAGTTTTGTGTGCTAAAAACAAACCCCATAAAAATGTAAACTTTATAGATGCAAAAGCTGGGTAGCATGACTTCAGAGACTGCTCTGTTGTCTGAGTCTTAGTACGATGTGGTTTCTCACTGCTGAATACTTCAAACAGTTAATGCAGAAGAAGTGAAGTACTGATAAAGTGCATGGAATGCGAACTGCTTGCCATGTGGCAGCTTGCTCTGACCAACACAAGTTAAATCCTTCTCAAGCAGCCCTTCCTCCTTTCCTCCTTTCAATGTCTCTGAGTGCCAGCATTATGGAGGTATATGCCTGATGTGGCTATTTGTTGCCTCACTGGCAAAATCTGTGTTTCCTTCTGTTTCAGTTGCTAGGTAAATGGTAAATGGGAGATGCTTCACCCCTTGCCTAAAATCCAGTACCCTAGCTTTTCACAGGTTTTCCAGCAGTTGGTAGTAGCTGTCCTTCCATGAGGGGATACAGAGAATTAAATATGAAATGGGGACCACTCATATGTAATTATCTCATATTTTTTTTTCTTCCTTCCACCCCCTTTTTTTTTTTTCTTGCGTTTGTTTTTTTCTGCAACAGGCTTATAGGTGGGTTTTTTTTGTTGCTTAAACCTTTTCAGCTTTAAATTATGAGTAGCTTTTCAAAGATGTAGAGCTCTAGTTGTCTGCCTAGTGTTACCATTTCTTCCAGCAGCATCCAGCCACATGAGCACACCTAGCATGGCAGGAAGCCTGTCTTTTCATCAAGGTGGATATTGTAGACCTTTCTGCAATGGCCATGGTTTTCTTTCACCCACTGGTCTGCTGAGGAAAAGCCTCAAAAAGGGTGTTCTGGCCTGGGCCATTCAGTAGGCTTACAGGGATATAATCCTCTACTTGACTATTGCTCTCCTTAGTTAAACCCAATCTCTTTTCCCTGAAGAACTAAAGATGGGGTATGTGAAATACGTTGCAAGTAGTTGAGCCTCGTGGTTTGGGCCTGGTCTCTCTCTCAAGATCATGAGAGACGTTTCCCTTGGTCTCCTGGGAAACACTCTGTTCACGCAAACGTGGATGTTGGAAGATGAGGGTCTGCAAAATTAAGAAGATAAAAAAGGCCGGGGCAGACAATAGAGAAGGTGAGAACTGAATGCTGAGTCTGTGTGGTAAGTGGATGGTCTAGACAGCAAACACTTTTACACACAATTACCAAACTTTTGCAGCAAAAGAAAGAACAGTTTAGCACACTAGTAGCAGCTGATGTCTCTTGCCTCTTAAGTGAAAAGAATGATTTTCTTCTCTTCTGTCTGTGAAGAAGCCAGCGAAGACACATAAAAGCTGAGACTGCGTGGAGTGCAAGGGATGCCTGTCTTTTGTCAGCATCTAACTAAAAGTATTTAAACAAAGAGAGGTGAGTCTTGCTTTTACAGGATGATGTTTAATGTATGCGCCTGCTGATCCTCTTCAGGCAGGAGTAAAGGGAATGCTTATACTTTCTGATTTTCTCTCAGTTTATGAACCTTGTATACAGAAGTGATTATAATTGGGAAGAAAACCACTGTACCAATTTGAGAGCTTGAAAGAATCCAGAAACTGAAATATCTTCACGAAGAACTGATCAAATATTTTGTAAGTGAGAAGAAACAGGGAGGTTTGCGATTGTTTCTCTAGCTGTCCTTTTCTGTCTCAAGTATTTACACAGCAGTGGTTCTTTCAGTTGGGGAGTACAAACAAGTACGTGAAAGCTACCAAGGTGATAGAATCCCAGAATAAGAAAGCTGTCTTTTAGCTTCTGCACTGGCTGCATGCATGAAATGAACAGATTTTTAACATGTACTGTAATACACCAGTAAGATTCATGCTGACTTCATGGAGCTTTGGCTCTTAATCATCCAGACAAGGGGATTTATTGAGGATAATAGTTTTTGTGAAACCTATGTGGGAGTCCTACTATTAAGGGTGTCTGCAGTAATATGGTGCCGTCACATATATTTGTAAATGATCGTACTTGTTTGGTTTTCTTTGCACTTGACTTTGTTTCCCCTAACTATAAGGTAAACATTTTTCCAGTTGAAAGGAGGTAGATTGCAAATAAGTGTGTCTGTTTCCAGATTTGTGTTTAAATAAGTGAAAGTAGAGTTACTCTTCAAATGAGAGCAAATTCAGTCATGTCCCATATAGGCAAAAAAAAAAAAAAGCAAACCATAGTCTGTTGTTTTTTTCTTCTGCTGAGTGTACTGTGAAAGACCCATGAGGAGACTCCAGATTTATGACAACCCCATAAATGAGAGAATTATGGAATGGTGGATTATCATGATGGGATGTTTAAAATTTAATAAAAAAAATTCTAGTCTGAAGTAGATTTAGGGAAGGTTCAGCCTTTCCAGAATATGGATGAAATTGCCCATTGGATGTGTTATGGAGGAATTGGGTATACCTCTAGAAAGTATCTTCTTCATATACCTGCTGGGTGTATCTGACTGGCAAATAGTAGTGGAAAATCATGCAATTTGATAAAGAAAAACTAGTTATCAATTGTTTGTGGATAGTATACGTTTAGATAATATTCCTCCTTTTAGACACTGAGGTTCTCTCCTCAGTCTGGAACACTTGAGCTTGTGAAGAACAGTACTAGTTGACTTGAAAAACAGCCACACATCTGTAACACTTGCAAAGGCAGAACTACATTGAGAAATAATTCAAAGACAGAATGGTACTACATGAGATCCAAAAAGACCCTGTGTCTTTAAGATGTGCTGTGGCATTGTATCAGGCATTTCACAAGCTAAAGAAATCAATTTGTCTTGCCTGATTTCCTTTGGTATTTTGATGAATATTTCAAGGTATTATTTTTAATAGAAGATAAATAGAAGATAATTCAAGAAACAACTTCAGCTGTGCAAGGAGATGCGTGCTAAGCATTGTCATTTAGAGAGGGAGCTGTCAGATTTTTATAATCTTTCCTCTTCTAAATTATTGATATGCAATTTTATGTACTCTGTAACTTTATTGAGGTGAGTAATCCTGACGGACATGTGTTTCGTTACAATGCTTTGCTAGATGGGAAGCCTGGTAATGCTGCCTTCTCTGGGTGAACGGCGCAGAGAGTCTGGTGAGGGGTGCGACTGGTGGGGGAGAGGGAGAGGAGGAGGAAGGTGAAAGGAAGATCCCCGGGAGGCAGCAGCCCCCTCATCCCGTCCCGGGCAGAGTTTGTGCCGAGGGGCCACCTTAATAGGGCAAAGAGTGACATTCCCGGGTGGGCCCCACAGGAAAGCGCTTTTCCCCAGGTGAAGCGCTCAGATTGCGGCCCACCTCAGGCAGCCCCACCACCCCCTGAGGGGACGAGCAAGCATTGCTTCCCGGGACTTAACGAGACAGGGAAATGGAGGAGTGCCCGGTGAACACCGGCAGCACCCACCCCCGCATCCCGAGGGTTGATGGCCTGCCATGGCTCCTTGGCGCTGCAGTTCGTCGGCCAAAGGCGGTGGGCAGGAAGATGGCGTCGTTAGAAAAGATGGCGGCGTGTGAGAGGGGAGGCCCCAGAGCTGTCGGCTGTCTGCCACTGGTAGCTTTCTTGGTAAGGTGGCTCTGCTCATTGGGATTAACCGGTTTAATTTACTGATTCATTTTTAATCTATCAGGTTGGCACTAGTGCATTTCTGTCCTTTTCCCCTCTCAGGTGCAGATGAGATAGAATCACCCCAGCACTTCAATACTCCTGCAAGCTAAAGGGGGTGACCATCCTTCTCAGCTAGAGGGTAGCCAGCAGAGATGGGGGAGCTTGACCCTTAAAATAGGCAATGTCACTCTTTGTTTTAGGGATGCATTGGCTTTCTTCAGACACTGGGGAATGTAACACTGTATTTTTGCTGTTCCCTCACTGTGTGGGCTGAGGACAGTTGTGGTGGCTGCAGTCACCCTGGTCTGGGGACACTTGGCAGCTCCACCTCACTGTGAGTGTAGAAGGCAACTCCCCTTCTAGAATCTATATGGCATCAGGTGTTCACCTCCTTCTTTGGAGTGCTGGAGTGTGGTGCCAGGATGACACCATCAGCCATATCCAAATGCCCAACTGCTGGCACCTCGGGGTACAATAGGTGCACTCCTATAGCTGTCACAGTGTGCCATAGAGTGTGCTGTAGTAGTACTGCTACCCAGCGATCTGGCTCTGGATGCATCGCCGAAACTGTGGCTGGTGGGGAGAAAGTGTCCATCCTGATGTGGTCTCTATGTCTTTCTCAGTTTTTCTCTGACAAATACTTCTTAACTAAAAAAAAAACTGTAGAAAGTAAAAACATCTGTGATACGTTTGCTGAACTACAACATTAGGGAAAAATACATCTTCAGATATCACTACTATTTTTGTATATATAATACACACAAAATGTTATAATTTTAGGTAACTTCCTAGTATTTAAAGTGCATGCGGCATAAGCATAATTCAAACTGTTGTTAATCAAAATCTATTGGAGAATTACTACTAAAGTAAAGTGAATGAGCATTTGTTAAAACAAGGACGTTGATGAGATTTTTATTTTTTTTTTTTAAGGAATCTAGAAGAGATAGGCAATGGTTTTATATAACTTGAGGGAGTTGTGGTTTTTGCGGTCCCACATGACCCTTCGCAATACCCATTCTTGGTTTACTTATTGTTCTGCTGGCACAATAAAAGCCAGCAGAATTTAAGTTCTCTGTCAGTTTGTCACTGAAGATAATGGAAGGGGAGGATGAACTTGAGCAGTTGTGATAGAGGAGTGATCTGCTTATTTTGTGTAGTAATGAGATAGAGCTGAAAAGAATTTATGTTCCAGATTAGCATGGAGGAAGGTGTGGAATTCAAAGCAGCTCTGGTAAAATAAGTGACTTAAAAAGCCTGACAGCAAATAATTATTAACTGTTGTGCTCAATAGCACAATAACAATGCTCTTTTAGAAACTTTCTTATCTTGGTGATATAGTTGGTAATGTTTCTGAAAATAGCTGATAGATAATGGCCAGGAAAATACAGTTTTCAGAACAGAGACACATGAAAGCGAGGGATCAATATGTGCTTTGAGGAGCTTTATTTCAGTGTACTTTTTTAAGCTAGGTAAACAGATGAGATCTGAGGCCAGCTAGTCAGTGAATAGTCGGGGAGTCAGGTAAAGAGATATAAATATGCTTTACCTTCAGGTTGAATCTTCAGATGTGGCTCTGAGGATTGTGGGCTGTTCCAGTAGTTTCCTGACACTTGTTCTTCCTGTTTATTACTGCATAGAACACTTCTGTTTGTCTTTCTTGTTCAGGTAATTTGATATAAGGAAGGTATGGGCTATTAACTGACAAGAACTGTAGAATGTTGAAAATGATAGTTATAGTGTACCTGCAGTGAAGGAGTAAAGGAATTTGGCATAACTAATGCCAAATTGATGTCTTGAGGAACATAGGCTATATTGAAGAAACAGTTGTTTTCTAATTATATTCTGGCTTTTAAAATAATGGTATTGAAAGCCAAAATAGCACCTACTAAACCTGCATACGTGACCAGCAGTTGCCAAACAGTAATTATAAGGGGAAAAATCATTATCCACTGGGAGCTTGTGCATGGATGACTAATTCAGACATCCTTTATTTTAAATGTCTGGTCAAATTTCCCTTCTGTTTTTCAAAGCTTTCCTATCTTTCCCCTTTACATTCTCCTCCCATTGTGCTTCCCTAGCATGGCGTGCTGCTTCATACCTGGTAGGAATAACTGAGCAGAAAATGAAGTAGCTGCAAAGCAGAAACTTTCTCATGGGAAAATGTTGCCACATAGTTCATTTGACCAAAAATATTTCGTCCCAGTCTGAAAAGCTGATGTAGAATATTTTACATTACTGAATTGACATGAGGTTTTTGGATGTGTTGAAGTAAATGAATTAGGTTAAAAAAAGTCTCAAACGCTGAAATGTAGCTCTGGAAATCTTTACCGTATAGGAAATGCATCCTTCCTCTCACTCTGTCTCCTATGAGCTGAAACTCTAGAAGGATTACATTTCCTTAAATGCAGTATGACCCCAAGAAGGCAATGATAGATTAGGGAAGTTGTGTTACTCTTGTGTCAGGAAAGATGTAGCCTACCCAGGGAAAATGAAGAGATTACCATTGTACTCGGATATAATGTAACAGGAATATTTCCCGTAAGGAGCACAGAAACAATCCATTCGGTCTCCTTAGCACTGGGAAGACTAATAACTCCTATCAAGTCATAGGCATACCTTCAGAAAAACATGAATCATGATTTTTTTTCCAGAAGAGAGTAGCAGAGCTGTGTAGAGTCCTGGAAACATGAGCAGTGTTTCCTGACAGAAGGAACTTGGTTATCTAGTCTAGAGAAGAGAATGTGTAGTGTCAGAACATTTGTAAGGGGGCGCAGCCTGATCCAGTGAACCCTCTTTAATGGTGGCCCACAGCAGAAGCTGTGGGAGAAGTATAAAAACTGGGCAAGGGTACCTTGGTAGTTTTTCACAGTACTGTGAAGGCTGGCAATGAGTCTGGAGCCGTGGCACATCATTTTCTGGAGCCAGCGGTGGTGACTGACTAAAGGGCTGTAGCAGTCACCAGACACACGGTACTGCTGTGACAGGAAAGAACTTCCCTGCTATTCACATTTCCTCAGTGGATGTGAAGTTGGAGGTGTAAATTTTAACACGGGAGGTGTAGGTAAGTGTTCAGAACAACTATGGAAGCTAGAGATAGTGAAGTACTAGCAGGGATTGCCAGGCAGAGTATGTAGCCTCTACCTCAGTTTTTAAAATGTTGGCCAGATGTGGTGCAGCCACATCCTTGAATAGCGGCTGGAGTAGATTAACTGTCATTTTGTCTCCCCTCTTTTGACCACACATCATCAATTCTATATTACTGTTCTGCAGCTCTAATTTTAGCAGTAGCGATGTCATACTGTTCACGTGCCTGTTAATGTGTTTTCCATGTACAGACTTTGTTTGAGAATAGGACTTGTGCTGCCTCTTCTTCTTCTAATTAAAAAAATGTAAAGAAAAGGGACATCAGTGCTCCATACACTAGTATCTTTTTATGAGATGCCTGAAAACTATTAATGCAATGTACTCTTTTCGAATATCGAGTGCTCTTTCTTGTAAATTAAAATGACATAAAATGCATCTTTATGGTTTCTCTGTTCTCTTCAGCCAGGTATGGAGATCCATCGAAACCATAGGGTATAGAACTATGTCAAGGCTTTCTTTGATCATGGCGTGTCTCAGGAAGATTCAGGTGCTTGTTAACTTCAGCTAGTCTCCTGTGTGTAGTTACAGTACTTCCTTGTCTTTATGGGCGTTTATTTGTAGCCTGTGTATCTGTGGGGGTTAGGTGCTTAGGCATCTGCATCTTTGTGCCTCTGTAAACCTGATTGGTTTTATTACTGTTGAAGAGATGTAGGGGGTGATGGTGATACATGTGCCAAACAGCAGCATGCCTTCCACCAGTATTCATGGGAATGCTGGCTGCTGAAGTTAGCAATAGAGCTAGCTAAGAAAAGGACTTCTTTGCTCAGCTGTTACGAGCTGGTTTTGTTATGTTGCAGTTCTACCAAATCATCATCATTTCTACAAACTCAGTCACAAAGTAACGTCAGAGGAACAGCCATACACTGTATTCAGTGTTCTAAATTTAAAGTTTTGCGCTGTATGTGATTCAGATTCTTATATCTATAGGAAAAAAGTGAACATAGTAAGATAGAAAAAAATAGAAATGATGTTTCAACTGCTGCTGTAGTCTGTAATCAATCGGAACGCTTTTAAATGCAGCAGCTCATGAGAGGTGTTCTGAAAAGGTGCTTTGCCCCCTCTGCTTTGACAGTCTTAATAGCAAGTGCTTTGTGCTAATGCTTGATAGTTCTGGGAGCAGGATGCGATCTAATGTATCCTCTAACTGCTGGTGTAATGGGAAGCATGTGTTCCCTCAGCATCTGCTGCCAGATGTTGGCAAGCACACAGGGACTGAGGCCATAACCTTGTCCCTCACTGTTTGGGCATGCTGCCACTAGTGTATGCTGCCAACTTGGGCAGTTTTCAGGCTGACTGAGAACAGTACTTTGGTTTTGAGTATTTTTAATTCACTACTGTTTTCACTTGCCCATGGATGCCTAACAGACCAGTATCATGACACCAGGAAGGATCTTGTTAGGTTGATGCTTCTGCTTGCATGTTACGACTTCTTTTCCGCTCCGTATTCTTAAACTGATGTTTAAATAAACTGTGTTCATCTGACAGATTCCCTGAAAAAGCAGCAGCTGTTTTTGAGTCTGCCCAGACCTTTCTGCAAGGATTTGAGGGCTAATTAAACTTTGGGAAGGCTCCACTCTGCATTCCTCCTATGTGCCCTTAATGACACACTGCATCTTCAAGCCAGTATGGTGACTTCAGTCATTCCTGCTTCCTACCAACTTAGGAGGAAGGATAAAAGTTGATCTCATTGCATTGTCCTCCTCCCCACAGGCTGACGCTGGAGATGGAAACTTCCTGCTGCCATCTTCTCTTTTCTCCTTTATCTTGCTATTTTTTTCATAATGACTGAATATGCTTATTCCTCCTTTTTCGCCTCCAAGGAGTTCCCTTGAAATGTTCCTTGAGTGAAAAAATAGGGAATTGAATACCATCTTTTTTCCCTGTGATTGGAACTAAGGAGAATTAAGTATCACAGGAGAGATGATGACAGTCTTCGTGTGCTTTCAGTTATAAGCCTGGTCTTTACTGAGGATTTTTGTAAAGCTTAAGTTGCCTTTTGCCACTGGGTATGATTTGGAAACGTATATAGCAACAATAGCTCTAACTCAGTAATGCAAAAGGTTAAAAAAGCTGCATATGAAAAAAATCCCTCTACTCCTCAGAGAAATTTCTTCTTCAACACACCAGGATTTAGGTTTCCTTTTAGATATTAAAGTTTAAAACCATATATAATGAGTTTTCAATTGTACCTCAGCCACCTCTGTTGATTTATTGTGGGGGAGTGAGGAAAAGCTGCTGTTTGATTTTTAGCATTCATTTTGTGCAGCTTAATACTTAGATTTGGGATGTATGACTATTTATATATACTTTGATATTATTAAATGCAGATGAACATTTCTTTAAATAAAAGTGTTTCACATCAAACTTCCCTATCTAATAATCCAGACTTGATATCTGATTACGGCTTCTCTGTAATACAGGGAAATCATAGTCATTCTAGGATTATTCCAAAGCATCCAGTTGGCTTTTAGGGGAAATCAAATACTGCTTTTATTTTTTGCTCATCAGATAACACCCCTTGCTCTTGTCTATCATTACTAGCAAAGGCTAGTCATGAGTGTCTTACACTTTTAGGGGCAGGGAAAAGACTGCATATGAAAAATGAGGGATTTATCTTAAAATGGTTGGTTCTGTCTGTGCACAGGTATTTTCTTTTTAAATGTGCACCACTTGAGAACAGAACTATAATTTTTGGTTTTAGAAGAAACATAAGAAAGTCCATTTCTCTACTGAAGGATTTTGAGTTTGTTTGCTTGCTGACCACAGTACTTCTCTTAGAGCTTATTTTCTCTTTTTTTTTTTTTCTTAGTTCTTAGGGCCACTTAGAAGTAAATTCCAGATAATTTTAAAAAATATTAACATAATATTTACAAGCAATTAAAGGTAACTGATGAGGAATTAAGAATTCTTTCACCTGGATAAGGAATACTGTCTTTTGAGGTAAGTATTGTGAGTTAAGCAACACCATGCATCAAGGCTGATTGGATGTTCTTGTGGATGACCTTAAACCAGTACTTTCTAACTTAGTTTGGCCTTGAGGTTATAAATATTTTTCCTCTCAGTGTAGGCATTGCTGTCATTATCCATATTTTACACCCTCATAACTTGATTACTTGTTGTGGCTATATCTTAAATCAATCTAGAAACTACAGCTGATGCTGAATGCTTAGTAGTGTACTTAATAAAGCTGGAGCATGGCAGAATTTAATGTTCTTGCCTCTGTTTTAAGTGAATTCCATGGTAATTCTAGAGGGTAGCAGGTGAGTATTAATAATGAGAAATGATTTTCTTGTCGAGTGCCATGGATAGAAACAAGGCAGGGTTCCTTACATAGCCCTGACGGTCTGACTTAGAGTCATCTTATGGGATGGGGAAAATACCACTTCACTTGTGCACAAACCCCTTGTCTTTTCTGTGCTGGTAAGACTTTCCAACAGAGGCAGTAAATTAACTGAGCATGTGTATTTCACAGAAACTAGACTAAAGTCCTCTAATGTCCATAGGGAATGGAACAGGCTTCACTCTTTATGGTCTTGATGGAAATTCCACATTGGCAAACAGCAGGAGTTGCAGTTTCTTCAATTCTAAGATGAAAGATTTGGTTTGTATCTGTCTTCAATTTGAAGTTAAAGCTCCAGGGAGACTATATATTTGAAACCTTATTCTTTGCCCTGCTAATCCATTCCCTCCAGTGATACCTAAAAAGCTCTACTTCTACTTTATTATTTCTCCCCTTCTATAGAAGATGTGTCTGTGCAACAGTCATTCCTTCTCAACATGTATCCTGGGAATATTGGCTTCCGAATGGAAAGCAAGAGAGTTTACATGCACAGAGATTTGTACCCTATCCTTAGTAGTCTACTGGGTAGAACGGATTGGGAAAGTTTTTGTTCATAAATTTATCATCACGTGTGCCTAGGATATGGGAGACTGAACTTCATGTGTATGATTTAGAGCAGTTGCTTGAATTTGGGTCTGATACTGGGTAATGGCTAGTTTGGAATAGACAGGGTTTTTTTGTTGTTGTTTTTTTTTGGTTATTCCTCCTTCCCCCCTCCCCCCCCCCACCTTTTTCTCTCTCCCTCTTTCCACAGTGAATGCTCCTGAAAGATGATGATCTGATTCTGTGCTTCAGCACACCAGCATCCTTCAGGGAACAGATTTGTTGTATTTCCATCAGCCATGGCTTAGGTTTTTTTGGGATATTTATTAGGATGGAAAGCATACAGAGAATTGAAGCAGGTGTCTTAGCTCAGTGGAAAAGGAGCTGTGAGATCTCTGGGAGCTGCAGGTAACTTGAGCCTAGATTTAACTTTTTTTGCATCACTTCTTTTTTGTGAGACTGTCTGACATTATGCTGCAAGTACCTGTGCCTCCAGGGTTGCAGAGAAATGCTTTATTACCACGTGCTGAATGATAGTTTTGCTTTTGTAACAATTTTAGTATATTTGACTCCCGTCGAAGTCTTTATGCAAGGTTAAGGTACCTAATTAATGATGTCTAAGGAGACTACAGTTAGAAGCTGTGTACCAGAAGTCAAAGGAGAAATACAGAAATTAGTTATGAAGTATAAATTGTATCCAGTACTTAAAATATACAGCCAAGGTTGTTCCCTGACTTGGTAATTAATGTACTTGCATATGTTATGCTGTAGGTTGCTACCCAAAAGATATATGGAGGTAGCAGAGTGCACAGAACAAATTTTAGATTAGGAAGGTGGATTGTGTGGGTGAGGAGGTACTTGGAGTTCACTGCACTGCTTACCTCTTAGTTGCTGTTGTAAGAATTTTAGAAGCTGCTTTGAATATCTTAGCAGGTTTTGTTTGTAAAGAAGAGTCTTGTGTAAATGGTCATCTGGTATAATGGCTCCTGAGAGATTTAGCAGCACGTGTCCCCAGGTTTCCTTAGATCTTACCCTTTCTAGGACTGTTTCTCTTTTGACATAATTCAGAGCTCCTGGCTGTCATACTTGCTGTGTTCCTACAGGAACAGCCTCTGCCTAAAGAGAGCTCATTTTGTTTGAGGTGCTGAGGGGGGTGGCAGGCACTGCTATGTCTGAAGGTGCTGCTGCTCTAGGCTTAGAAACAAACACGACCTTACTTATATTTTAGTGTATGCCAGAACTACACTTTCTAAATATTTTCAGAAAAAGACAGGAATAAAACAGCATCTGATAAAAGCTTCATATGATTTTTGAAAACAAAATCTAATGCAGGAAAACTGCCTTTGCCCTCTTATGTGATAACAAGAAATACCAATTTGACTTGAGATTTTCTGCTGATTCAAAGCCAGTTCTGGTTTCCAGAAGGGTCATTGCATAGACTTTCAGTCTTGCTGGAGAACTCTCCAGTGTTCCAGGAATCAAGGAATATTGTTTACATAGCAGCAGCATCAGAAGCTTCTTGGTGGAGATGAAGGTGTCACCCCGAACACTGTGGTAACCAGGAACAAATGGCCAGTGTTCCCCTGAGTATATGTAATTGGGGGCTTATGAAAAAGTTACAGCAGGCATCCAAGAATTCTTGGAGCCAAATGAAATGCTAGATCCTTGAGAGTCAAAGTATGCCTTTTAGTAGAGATGCTCGCATGTGACTTTTCATGAGTAAAACGCGTTTGGAGTGGTTCTTAAAGCTGCTGCAGTGATCTCTGTGCTTGCGCTGGCTGTGTTGAGAAAACAACAGAAAGTATACATCCATGAGGTGGGAGGGAAAAAAGGCAAAAGCCTAAAAGAGAGAAAAATGGCAAGTGGCAAAGCAGCAAATAATAAAAAGCTAAACTAAAAGGTATTCTGGGGAAGCACTTGGTAGATTATTTTTGATGAGTGAAACAATCCTTCTCATGAATAGAGCACACAGTTCCAGTCTATCACCGTGTCCCCGATGTGGGATTTAATAATCATTTTCCATCTTGTTTCTGTGACTATTCACAATTTAAATAAATGTGGTAAGTGGTGGAAGGGCTGGATCTGTTCACAGAAGAAGGAATCAAGGTGAATCACAATGGAGTGGCTTCCTTTCCCATAAGGGAAGGGCAGAGATGACTTAGATCATAAGCATTCCTTACATTTCAACAGTGAGTATGTTCAATCTTGGTGCAAGCAGAGTAAACATTCACCATATTAAATTTGTTGACCTTAACCTGCAGGTTTGAAGTCAGTGCTAATGATTCTGTTGCATATCAGTATTTTCCAGAGCAAAATACTGTTTACAGAAGAGATGATTTTAAGGTACTTTGCCACTTGAAGCTAAGCTTTAATAGTTGTGTTTCCACTGGTACTAATATAAAAATGTTGAAGACCATAGATCGGATATCACAATAACTGTATAGGCAATTCTGAAGAGAATTTATTGCAGGAAAACATGGAGCTTTGTATTCTTTAGAGAAGTTTTCCTCTTACACGGTGACCCAGGTAGGAGTAAAAACTGTACAAATAGTCACTACTGTGCTTCCACCTTTGCTTCTTCAAAAGGGAATCCTGATGAAACATGCTGCTGCTTGCACACACGAGGATTCCCAAGGTGGACACTAGGCAGAGAGGGTTTAGCATGCAGCAAAACCCCGCTGTACACTGTCGGGATGGGGAGTGGGCTGTATTGCATCTTGTGGTACCAGAATTCTGTAAAGCAAACACAATTCAAAAAAGTGTGGTGTTTCGGGTTTTTTTTAAGCTTCTAGTGGATATTAAAAAGTCTAGAGAATAAATGAAAAATTAATCTTTTTAGTGTTAGCTTACTAATTTTAATGTTACCTTCTGGCTGCTCTGGTCATGCTATTAGCTTGTAATTCTGGAAGCTGAGTCCTATGTGCTTGTTCAATTTCTGTAGCTACCTTTGTTGTTTTTGTTGTTTTTGGTTGTTTTTTTTTTGTTCTTGCAGTCAGAAGATAAGAATTCATTAACTCCCTCTCATCTCAACATCTACCTTTCAGGCTTTATTCTTAGCAGTCTTTAATAGTTCTGGGAGCAGTTGTTCTTTTTCATTTATTTGTTTTCCCTTTTTCCACTGCAATAAGTATGCCAGGTCATGCCCAATTAATATTGATCAACTCCCCCAATTATGACTCATACTCTTATTGGAAAAATCTCTCTTTTTTTGTAAGGAAATGAGATTCATCAGTGGTCTAAGTACAATTCAGAAAATTAACCTTGCGAATCCAGTAGTAACCTTTGTGCATCATTGAACTTTCAACAGTAGGATATAATCCAGCAATATAATGCTGGCAGGTCATCTGCCAGCATCACTAGTCATTAGCTACAGAGCAGGAGCAAATAGGTTGGTGTTTGGGCCGGACTGGTGAGTTTTGTATTAGGGAAATGATGCTTGTGCACCCTGAAGGAAAGGTTTTTGCTCTTGTGGTGCTGTGCCAGACCTCAGACCAAGGTAGTTTGTTTTTCTATTTTCACTTTTCTAGCTTCCTGAAAAGAATTTCTCTATCTTCACCCCCCCTCCACACCCCTTGCAGAAAGCAGTCTTTGTCATTTATTACTACTACTGGTCATCCAGGTCTGCACTGCCATCATCCACTGGCAGGTCATAATTTTACCTCATGGCAGTTATCTACTGATAGAAATTGCTTCTGGAAGACATCTGCAAAAATAACTCCTGTCTTCTCTCCATCTTCTCTACTGGTGTTCTCATGACTTGCTTTCAGACTGTCCAAGTAAGTCTGAACCATCTGGCTGCCTGCCTGACAATACTTAGAGGCCATTTAATTTACATTGATAATCAGCCTTCTGGTACTTAATAGGATTGGCTCTGCAAAGTCTGAAAATGTCTGGCTCTGAAATGGTGGCTGTGCAATTGGTGAAGTAGGTCTGCAGAGGTTTCACACCCTTCGCAAGAAAGGCAAAGAAACAGCAGTGGGATGGCCTCATGGCACATGGACCTTCAAGGTAACTGCTGACAATCCTGGGGGGCTGTTTGAGGAAAGAAAAATGTATCCATACAACTTGATCCTTCTTTCATCTCTCCTAATTCAATTACAGTAGGTTTTTCTTCCACCCCTTCCCTCTGAAAACAAGGCCTCAGTTCGTTCTTTCTGTTGAGACAATACTCAAGATGACTTAAAGACAGTTTACTTTCAGAGGTTCACACAAAATGCTGGACTCGTGCCCCTCAAACTCATCTGATTGGATAGATGTTCAGCAGATGCACCTCTGAGAGTCCTCCCCATGTGCTGGTAGCATCTGCTTCTCAGTATATGTTCTTTTGGATCAGCTTTCTGCCCTCAGAGTGAGCCAATTTCCCTGTGAAAGCCTGAGAGAACAGAGTAATGCTTTGCTAGTTAGAAAGGAAAAGGGAGGGTGAAGCAAAGGAGCAAACCGTAGAGGCTTTTGGCTCCTGACTCTTCCTTAGGTCCTGTAACAGGAACGCCAGGAGAGCCTATTAGGGCATTTTTGTCAGAAATGTGATCATCAGATTTTTATTGACAAGATTCCTGTCTGGGTAGATTTTTTTGACAGCAGATGTTATAACTAATTTCAGTGCACCTTCCTAAATTAGAATGCTGTAAGGACTCATTATTTTTTCATGCTAATGCACTTCAGTGCATTTAAATAGGCTTTCTTGCCCTTCAAGACTAGTGGTACAGTGCAGGGGGGGCAGAAACCCACTTTATGAAATGAAATATTTAAGTAAAAGTTTAAAGACCATACCAAAGGGACATGGAATGGAAAAATACGTGCAGAATTTTTGCATTCTAAAAACCTCATAGTAACAGGTATATTTTGCTACCTTTAATTATTGACTGGCTAAACAGTTCAATCAATTAAAGTCTCAGTAAGCTGCACGTTCTTGGACTTTGACACACCAAGATTTTAGGAAGATGTGCAATTTGGGGCCTGATTGTGATACTCATTCTTTATGGAAGCCATGCAATTTTTGTTGGCATCTGATTTGCCCTTTGCTGTTTAATTGAAAGTCGGACATGACCCACGGTATCCTATTATATGTGCTTTTAAAGAATTAATCTTGTGAAAGCATACAATTCTGCTCTTCCCTTTTCTGACAGTGTTTTTTAAAGGTGGTAGTTTGGCCATCAGCTGCTTCATCCTCTTCCTAAGTAGTTTTATGCTCATAAACTGCTACTTTGTCATTAGCTGTCTTGCATTTGAGAAGGTACCCTGGATCATCTTCTTACCTTCTCATTATGGATCTTCAGTTATTACACTGAACTTCAAGTGGTTAAAATTGATGCTGAGCCTCCTCCTCTTCCTGTTCTTTATTCCATGAATAACATCGGGTAATTATTTAGTGTGTTCCAGATGACTTCCCTGAAATAGAAATCCATTTATCCATTCAGACAAAATATCCTCTTGCATCCTTGTGTCTTGTTTTGACTCTGTCACTGTTCCTAATGTGAACCACTCCAAAATTCATCTATTCTGTTCATTTGGAAATATGGTGCCTAAATAGTATTAAGACAAAAAAGCTGAGGTTCTGTCACTTTGCTGCTTGCTTTTAAATTGCAATCTAACCTTTCTTATCTTAGAAATCTTTCATAACTCAGTCCTAAACTAACATGAATATGGCTTTAACATTGTACTCTATCTCCTTCCTGCCCACAAGTTACTTCTTTCCTTTGGCATTTCTCTCATGGTGAGTTGCAGGGGTTTTTTCTGCTCTGTTGTCCTTTCAGTATGTTACCAATTCAGGGGTTTGAAAAAACAATTTCAGTTGTCCTGTGTAGACGGTGTTAATTAGTTGGTAATTATGGGAAGAAACATAGTAAAAGTATACGGTGGACATACAGGTGTATGTTTTTGTATGTTAGAACTATTGTGGATATTTTGCACGATTAAAATACCCATTTTGCTTAGGTTGACCTCTGATGCCTATTTTGGCACGTAGGTAAGGATACAGTAGTGGTGGATCTCATGTCCATGCTCAAGGCAGTATAGGTAATTGAGACTTTTTACGTCATCTTTTTATTTTTTGCATTGTCATCTTTTCTTCTTCTCTAACATTTTGTATTGTGCAGCCTTCTCCTATGTGTTACTTTTATTTCATGCCTTGAATTGTTCAAAGTTTATTCATTTGCTTGGAATGTTAATACAAATTGTAGTGGTCTCTTAAAGGTATTAAGTGCTGACCTAAAATGTATTGTTTAAATAGGCTCATCTGCTGCGTTCAGTGGTGTCTGAATATCTGTGATCTCTGTTCCAAAATGCCTGAAAATAATTTCTGAACATGTGGAATATGAACAGTGTTGTAGCTGTGATTTTTCTCCCTGTTTACTTTGAATGCTCTTGTAGAGACATCTCTCCTTTGTCAAAGTTGCTTTTTTAAATCTGAGGTTAGCATCCTGAAAATTCCTGCTTTGGTTAATTTGCTTAATAAATAGTTAAATATTTCAAGTATCCTTTTATCTCACTTATTTTTTGTTGGCCTCGTTCCTAGTTGGGAAAATCGATATATAGCAATGCAGCTAAATACTTAAGAACGGTGGCAATAATGATAGACATCTTCCAGAAAGAAAATTCAGTGTTTTCAAAATATCTGCATGTAGATGTCTTCAGTGAGCAAAAGGATGTGTACTTAGCTTCACCAGGTTGCAAGTGTAGTAACCAATCTGTAACTTGTAATTTGAGAATGTACAGTGAAACTAATTTGAATATGACAGGGTGTAAAACTTGCTTTTGTGCTTTCACCGATGCACTAATCCACATATAAAGTACAGTTTCTTGTTTTATTGGAACTTTCAGCATGAAAAAAAGGACCATTGAACTAGATCCTTATCTTTTATTGTTGGACAGAATTGCCTTTTCTGATCTATTTTTTCATAGTAGTTAGCTTTCACAGAGCAATGAGAATATTGGTATTCAAAAGAGGCACACATACACATTAAAGTTTTTTGGTAATTAAGGCAAAGCAGATGGTTGCTCACTACATTTATAATATTGCTTAAATTTTATTTTGATTCATTAATGGAAACTATAAAATCACATAATGAAGCAGTAGGGACAAGCCAAGAATGGAAAACAGACTATTAGCAGTACTTCTATTACCAAACTCATAAAAATTAACAAGTAAACATAGAAAACATAACTGTCATGTTATTTATACAGCTTTCCTTTAGCATAATGTTATTGAATATGCCAGGTAAGATTGCCTGTGGTGCTCAATGAATCAAAGAATTTGCTAATAAATTGAATTTGGATTATTGTTCTCAAATGTTTATAGGAAAGAAAACATTTTTCCAAGAAAAAAAAAATCAACTGTTTGCTTTTCTGTTTTCCTAAATGTATGTACTCTTTCTAACACAAGCCATTTCTTTTGAGCCTCTTTTTAATTGGATTGTTTCCTGTAGATACAATAAGAAAGATTGTATTCAAAATATATTTAATTCATAATTTATAAAAAAGCGTGTGTGTACTGTACTCTTCTCCCCACCTAAGCCATCTGTGTCCAAATCCTGCTGCACCTACTTCATCATAATGTGCAGGCCTTTAAGACGTAAACCAGCATGGCTTTCTCCACAGCTGGAATTTTAGCTAGATTTCTTAAAGACAACATTCATACCATCATCTGCATTCAGATATTTCTCAAGGCAACCAGACTAGCAGCCAGGTTGCCAAAGGTGCCCCCCCCAGCCAGAGGAGCAGAGGTACCCTTCCTTACGCTCCTGCCTTCAGTGGGGTTTGCTTGGGCTGTGATTATCAGCCAACTCTTTGTAGAGGCCTTAGGCTAAGTTTTATAGCTTCTGGAGTTTTGCAAATGGCAGGGTATAAAAATGCTTTAAAACTTTGTTTGGATTTGATGAAACATCTGTCTTTACCATATGAAGTGGCCTGTGGCCTTCCTCTCATCTTTTGGACCCCTATTCTCTGCAGGTCTTTCCTGGTACCTTTTAAGCCCTGACCTCTTTAGTATCATCCTCAGCTTACAGCAGTGACTACCACAAGCTGTGTAGTCTGTTTTGCAACCCCAGAACTTTTTCAAATACTTTCTTTTGTTTCCACCTTCCAGAGGTAGGGATAGGGGAAACAAATGAGGTGTGTTCTGTGGCAGCTCAGTAGTTCTTCCTTAGCAGCCAATATCAAATGTATATGTATTTTCTGATCCGATTCTCTGAGTAAGTCTATACATTGCTTTTGTATAGTAGTAAGTTTTATAGCTGTAAATCCACTGCATTTCCAAAAAAAAAAAAAAAAGTGAATTTTGCATGGACAGTATTGCTCCCCTCTTACCATGTTCTCATTACTTTTGTGTATCCCTTTAATGCTTGTAAGTGGCTAGGCAACGCTATTGAGGCCAAAGTTATGACACAGTAATTTCTTTTTTATTGTTCCATTATCTTGTCTTTCCAAGTTGAGCACAACACTCTTCTTCCTCTTCTTTTTTGCTTTGAATTCCAAAAGTTGTCAGTAGGTTATTGCATGTCTTGACTCCAAAGTACGTTACTTTTACTGTGAACCTGATGTAATGGGCTGTTGCACATGAGACTTATTTCTGTCTCCTCTATTTCCGAAAGAAAGTTAGTATGCTATTACTGAAACTAGGCAGTTATATTGTGTTTAATTTCTAGTATTGCGTCCCTATTTATAGCAATTTCAGCACCAAGAGAACAGCATACTTAAAGTTAAGCATTTTGGAATTGCAGGCCCTCTGCAGTTCTGTTGGCTCAAGTGCCAGCTGTATTCCACAAGCATGCTGTCTGTCACCTCTTGTCTGGGCTGGCTGCTGCTTTCTGGGTCCTGCAGACAAACCCATGGATCTGCAGAAGCTCTTATGGTGACCACCTGTGCGTGTTTGAGCAGGATAGCCCAGTAATACGTGTTGGTGTAGGATTCTGCAAAAACAGAGTACTTCATTGTTGCAGGTTTACCCTAAAATGTGGGGCTTTCCTGTAGAACCCCTTTGCAACCACAGGCTTGGAAAGTAGCACGTACCTTGCGCCGTGCCAGGATGCTGTGGTCCTGTGAGTTGCTGTTCTTTACATCCTGTGTTTGCATATCCCTCTGGGGGAATTCTGTACCCTGTGGTTTTAGGAGACGTGGCAGAGGTGCTGAGTTGAGAGGGTGTCTAAAGGCAGGTCTGAAAGGAGCAGGCCTTGCCAAGTGCAGTGGAGAAGAGAGGATGTTTCTTGTCTTGATTTCTACTAAGTCTTTAGCAAAAATCTTCTGGCATTCTACGTGGCTGGCTGCTGTCTCCTGAATAAGGACTTGCACAAATCCTGTGTTTGCTTGTTGTCACTTCATATTGGCAAAAGAAGGGATATATTGAGGCATTTGTAATTGTTGTGGTATTTAAAAAAAAAAAATAAAAAATTAAATACTCTATTTGTGCAAGGTAGGGAATAATGCCATAATACACGAACAGCTGTAGCCTTTAATGAGGTAAGATGGATGCTGTGTACGAAGTCAATCTATATGTGTTGTTTATACAATGACAGCAATAAAATGCAATGAAGCTGTCTGTCAAAATGCTGACAACATGAAAACTATAAAATAGTGAAGCAAGTGCTTCTGATGTTTAGTGGTGAAATAAATGTTCGTCAGCTCTTTCAGTTTAATGCAATTCTACAAAGGGGAGAAAAAGGGATAGATTATGAACATCCATCAATAGCCTGTTTTGTAGCAGTCCACATATTTCTCTTCTTTGATAGAATCCAAGTCAGAGAAGACTTCTGTCCAGTTAGGCATCATGTCATCATATTATAATGAAAGAAATTCTTTGAGGCCAAGAGTTCGTACAAGGGGAAAAAAATAAGCATCAAAGGTAACAATTCTGGATGTAGTTCCAGCTCCCCTATATTCAGAAGAATTGAAGATCAAGACAGTTTTCATTTCTGTCTTTACTACCTAAGTCTTCAGCAAATCTCTTATTTTCATTGTTCCTTAGCTTTGTGTTGCTGAAGAGTATTTTAACTAGTATGTAATGTTTGCTCTTCTGTTTCATTCTTTGTTTCCTTGCTCTTTTCTATCTGGTACTTTGGTGTTTGCTACGGTAGCAGACAGAAGAATTTCTATATGCCTGTGTTTTACAGCCCTGTTAATATCCTGCAGCACCCAAACCATTCCTTTCATTTCAGTGTGCAGCACAATTACTGTAATTCACCTGGGTGTGTTAGAAATTCACTCCAGGTTGAATGCAGTACGGTATAGCATTTTGTATAGCATCTTTGATGGAAAAAAGATGTCAGTAGGTGCTTTGCAGGATAAATAATAGAAATACAGAGATAAATAATACATTTACAGGGATACATAATACATAAAAGCAGAGACAGCAATTAAGAGGCAAAGCTAGAAATGAGTTCTAGCTTTAATAGGAATTAAAATTGATAAAGCAAAGAAGCTTCAGGTGGCCAGCTTTTCAGTTTGGTCTGACTTGATCGTTCAGATTTGAGCTGGGATAGCCACAACTGAAATGTTGCTCAAGCTTTTTATTCACACCATTAGAAATCTGGCTGTGGCTGTTTACAGCATTAGGTGAGTTAAAGTCTAGACAGAAAGCTAACCTTACTGTTTCTCCATCTTTTTTTTTCTCTAGTGTCTGTGCAAGGGATACAGGATTTTAATGAAACATTTGCTTTTCGGCGTAATTGCAAAGCATGAAATAGTGTAGAAAAAATAATAAAAGAAATTGAAATCTATTAATGATGGTGTTAAATTAAATGGAACTCTTTAATCATATGGGTTGAGAAATTTTGTGTTACAGAGGGCCTTCAGAGTGAAGTCAAGAAGACTGCATTAACATGGAGGTAAAAAGTAATTGAAAGTAAGACTGGTTTACCTCTGATGGGCCAAGAACATGGTGTTAGTTGCAGACATGGAAAAAGCTACCCATATTCATGAAGCTTTTCCTAGGAATCAGTTCTGCAGGATGGTGTCTTTAGCCAGAGTTGTTCCTTGGCTATTTCTGTGTTCCACTTGAGTTTTCAGCCCAAGGTGCAGAAGAATTGACTTGCAGCATTTCAGTACCATTGCAGATATGGTGCTCTCTGGAGTATTTGTGGCTTCACCTGGTCCTTTATTTTTACACTGCTTTCATTGCTGCAATATATATCTCAGCAAGATACAGTAAAAAGAAGGGAAATGAAAGCTTTCCAACTAAAACTATTCGTTCTGGCAAATGAGATGTGACAATTTCCACAGCACTGAAGAATTACATCTGGTAAACTTCTAGTAACAAAGGCAAGCTGATCCCTTCCCTCTTTGCTCATCCTGTCCAAAGTTGAAATAGTTTTCCTGGAAAAACAATAAAAATTGTTTCAAAGAGGAATGAGTGATACTCATGTAACTAGAGATGCATTAGCATAACTGTAGCAAGCCAAGAGTATGAAAGCAGGTTTTATTTGAGGAGTTGTTAGAGGTATGGAGGAGGGAATTTAAATTTTTTTTTCCCCACCCACATTCTTTGTCAACTGTGAAAGGCATCAAAAGCTGAGTGGAAGAGCTTGTTGTGAGTCTTTGAGGCAGAACTGTAATTTGAAATGCTGAATTGTGAGCCCTGGGGGGTTGAATATCAGATACTTAATACTGTGATTGATAATTGAAAGACATATTATTTGTACTCTAGAAGTATTATTGCAGCAGGGAGCTTAAGTATCTTTCCTTTCAAGCAGCTGATGCAAAAATAGAAAGGAAGCAAAATATGCCTGGCATTGAATTTCTTTGTGTGTTAAATTAAGATACTACATATTAAGGAAAGATTCTTCCCTTAGTAGTGAAGATCAGGTTGCTTGGGTTTCTTTCTTCCTTTGTTTTGTAATTAGAACCAGTAACGATGAATTCTTTCAGCTTCCCGTTCTGTGTTTTCTGAATAGCCACAGGGGTCTAATAAATGACCTCTAAAACTCATGTGCTTGGGTTGTATTGAAACACAGAAATGCTCTTTCTGAAATTAAGTGAAGGTTGATTTCAGAGTGGAAAACACTTCTAATTGAAAAGCTGAAACATACTCTGAAATCACATGCCAGAAAACAGTGCAGCTACAAACTGTCATGTGAAAGGTAGCTGCAGGACCATTCACAGTTTTTGGGGTTTTTGTGGGTTTTTTTTCTGAGGGGAGTGTTTTGCACTTCTAAAGTTGAGACTCTTCTTAAATATATAAAGCTTGCTGCAATATTTCGTTAGAGTAGAAAACTTCAGTGCAAATATACAGCTCAGCTGAATGATTCATTATGACAAATGCTAAATGATGCTGTATTCCCAGTCACCTGGAATTAAAGGAATACATGTACAGAAATTACTCCTGACATCTTTAAAACTCGAAGAAGCAAATTTTTTTGCAAACTCTTGAAACTTTCTGAATCTCTAGATGAGATCGACTCTTGTGCAGCAGAGCTGCAGCTGAAGTTCCCAGGCCTGAGTTTCCTGAACCTCTGAAGAAAACACAGTAAGTGTGTCACTGTGGGCACCCAGAAGCTAAAGGGTATTTGCCATAGGCTTCAGTGAGGGCTGTTGAATTTAGTTTCTTTATCCAGGCTTGTGAGTCATACTACAGAGGTGCAGTCACCATGTAAAGCATGTATTTTTATTGAGTTCTAAACTTGAACTCAGCTTGGTTAAAAACTGGAATCATGATGAAACAGGGATAACTTATAATAATGTTTTGTGAACAAATCTGTAGGATATATTTGTGATTCGGTCATCAAAGTTTCTTTAACTTGACTTCATAGCCCTTCTTCTGAGTAAACAAAGAGGCTGTTGCATGTTGGAGTCTTAAAAAAATCCTGCAAAACTATCTTGTTTGCAAACCACTAATACCATGAAGTGTTTGATGGTATTTGCTCCCTGAAGGCTCTAAACTTTCATGTATGTTTTTCAATTTGTTTGAGCTTAGGTATTGAATCTTTTCAGTGTTACACTAAACCAAACCTATGGGACAGAGAAATTGCCTGCATCTTAGATACGACTTGAGTAAGGCAGCTTGGTGGCTTGGGAGCAGGTGCTCCATTGAAGTATTTCAAAGCTGATAAAGTGCAGGCAAGGCACAGCACAAGCCCAGTTCTTTCTTAGTAATTGACCCCCTGGACAGCAAGTTGTGTGCACTCATATTCACAAACCGCCTCTCAAGGAGCATTTATGTAGAAAGCACAGGGACAAGAAACTATTTAGAATCTTGACCATAAAACTTGAGCTTTTTTACTAAAAATATTTGAAATGAAAGAGCAACTGGTGTTCTGTGACAGGATTTCCTCTTTTTTCACTCAAGTCTCAGCTGTGTCATGCAGGTTTTCCTTTGTTGTGCATCGAGTTCCTTCTTTCATTAAAGAGGCTTCAGAAGCTGATATGAATTACAAACTGCCCAAGATACATGGAGTGGAAAACAAGATGAAAGTTCCCTTATGCCACTTACCTGTTATGTTAGTGCAGTTGGGTACAAAGAAAGATCTTTGTCCTGTCAGATCACCTGCCACTTGATTCATTGTTAGGTTAGCTGCTTTGTAAATTCTTGTGTAAACATGATACACCATCCTGAAAAAACAGTAAGAACAAAAGCCACAAGTACTTTCAGTGTGTATGAAGGGAGGGTGTTCTGTGGGGTTTTGGTTTTTTTTAATTTTTGGTTTTCTTTTAAATACACAGATTAAAAAAAAAAAAAAAGAAAATGACCCAGGTAGCTTTCAATTTGAAGACTTTTCCAAGTGAAATAATTTTAAGAAATGGATGGGGTTTCTTTTTTCAGTCTTCCATTACTTCAGATACATTAAGTTCTTTTCTCCAAGAACTGTGATTTTCTAACTAAACCTAGATAGTAATTGTTACAAATAAGCTGCTAAAATTGATTGCAACGCGAAGAGGATGCAATAAAGTCCTTAAGGCTTTTAAAGAAGGTCAGTGAGTTTTAAGTGATGTATAATGTATGACAGTCCAATAAAGTTGTGCTGAAAACATACATGAATGCAGCAAAATTAGCTTTTTGTCAATTTTAACAAAAAATGGCAACTCATGACTTTTTCTTTTGTAACTCACTGTCATTCTTTCTGTTGTTTATCCTTTCAGTTGCAAGTTAGTTTGGTCACGTTGCAAAAAAATGTGCACTCAAACCATTTAAAATATGTTTGTTCAGTAAAGAAGCTTACACAGAGCTGTTATTCCTGAAATCTTATCGCCTTTACCATGGGGTAAAATACATTTGAACACATTTGTTCAGTAAAAAGAGGCTTACACAGAGCTGTTACTTCCTGAAGTCACGTACCCTTTGCCATGGCCCAACAAGATGGGCACCTGTCAGTTGCTGTATGGTCTGCCAAGGGCCAACTCATTGAAAAGCAGCCCTTGAAACATTGTATTTTCTCCGTAGTTCATGCTTTGGAGCACAGAGACTGCAGCCCAAGCCTGCCCTTCTTTCAATGGGGGTTTGTTTATGCTAGTTCACCCTTTCTGTTTCCTGAAGATGAACTTTCATTCCCAGTATTTTTCTCTTTTACCTCCTCAGTTTCCCCCCCCCAAAATCTTGTAAGTGTGGGACTCTTGCAGCATGAAAAAGTGAGAACTCCTATCAAATTACACCATGACTACACAAAAAACTGCAGAGAAGGGGAGGATGGGAGAGATGAGTTTGTTCAAGAGGAGAATATGTGACTATATTGAGGATTTACAAGTGCTTCCTAAGTGTTCTCTGTTGCCTTCTTCATTCCGATTTACCTTCCATGTTTTTTCCCTCTCTTTTGAAAATGGAAGACTTTGCCTCTTCAACTGAAACTTTTAACAATTCCAAAGCTGTTACTGGAACAGCCTGCGAAGGCCACGTGATGTACATTGTATGTCCATAAACAGTAGCTTTACCTGTGTTGTGGTGCCCTTGGTTAACCTTTCTGCTGGTTAACCCAACAGAGAATAGGCAAAACAAAGTGATCTGAATTAATAGAAACTATCAAGAGATAGATATTTTTTTCTGCTTTTTTTTTTTTTTTTTTTTTTGCAATGTATGTATTATATTTAGTTACTCTAAAACTTGTTTTGAAATTTTCCCTCAGATATTACAGACTCTTTTTGCACATTTCCCCATCTGGTTGTAACATCCTTGATTTATCACGCTGCCACTGAGAGGCAGTGCCTTGAGGTGCTGCCGTTCTTCTCTCTCCTCTTTGGTGATGGAGTATGTTTGTATGTTGGGGGCACTGATGAAGCTCTGCCTTTGGTCTGCTTAGCAAATACAACTCACCTTCCTCCCTCTCAAGCCCACAGACTTCCATGATGGTGATGATAATGCTGCTGCGTTCACATGTGACACAAGTTATTTGTGGATATGCTGGACATTGGTGGGATTGCGTGACTTGTAACGGAGTTTGTTTCTATGGGAAACAGTCAGTAAAGCCAGTATGAATTAACATGTGTAGTAAAGATGCTCTGAGATAAACTTAAGTGACTGACAGTGCCCTCTTCATCTAAGAGATTACAGTGAGATGCAGTACCTTTCATGTTCACATCTTTATTTAATTCGTCTTTGCTGAATTTTCTATGAAGAAAAGCCTCATTTTTTGCCTTGTTATGGTTGTCACATTTAAAAAATGATGTAGGACAATTCAACAGGGCTACAGAGCAGGTTTACTTATGAAATATAGCTTGTAAGAATGTGCCTTACTGTTCCTTAGCTTTTTCACTTTCTAAGTCTTCTCTTTCAAATGATTATAACAAAAAAGGAGAAGACAGTCAACAGTCTAAGGGTTTCTCACTGAGCTGGACAAAAAAAAAAGTAAAAAGGGTAACAAAATTGAAGTGGTTTAATAAAAAACAGAAAAAAGGTGCAACTTGAATATTATTAAATTATGTAGCAGTTACAACGGGGCACTACAGATTTGCAAGCACCTAAATCAAGACTCTAGATGTCTTTTAAAAAGGCCTAAGACTTCAATTTAATTGGGCTTGCAAAAATCTAAAAAATAAAAATTATTAAACTAACACAGTGTTTGTGATCTGGGAGAGCTGATGATTTTAAAGTCATAAAATATCTAAGTGTCTGATTTATGCCTTTTCCCGTTTGAGAACACACACAAGTTCAGTTTGCTTTGTCAGATAATCCTAACAAACAGGAAGAACTAATTTCTCTCCTGTGAAGAAGCAATCGCCACATGTCAGAGTTCTCTTCTCTTGTTCCTCTGAATATTTTAATGTTTTGGTTTTGCTTGTGTCATAGTACAGTTTCCTTGTTACCTTTTCATCCTTTTGAAATAAGAAAACAACAGCAACCAGCTTTGCTGCAGACACCTCCTCTGTCCTGTTATCAGAGCTTATGGGACCACTAGCCTTCCTCCAGGTCCCCTCTCTGGGACTGGGGGTTTTGTTGGAGGTGACTGAGAGCATGGCTATGACTTGCCTCTGGTCCAGTGCTGTCCCGGGATGGGGACAGAATGCAGGAGAGAGGTGCTGAGCAGTGGTGGGCTGTACAGGGCCTTTAGAATTGTGCGTGTCTGAAACTGTGATATTATTTATTATCTCTATTTCCTGTATTGGTTAATTGGAACTGAGTGTATTTTAGAGAAGACAGAACACACACAGTCATCATTGTAATATGGTAAGGGCGGTGAGAAGGTTCTCAAGATTCTGTTTCTTCTGCTGGTTTCATTTTGTATATATTACAATTCCTTCCTAGCAGAGCAGCTGACTAAAAAGCACCAATGGTTATAGCACTAGTTGGAAGAAAGGTAAGCCTATGTTCTGGTCCCTGATTGGGATTTATTTTTTTCCCCTTTGTTTTGTGATGCTCGATGCAATAGCTAGCACAAGCCACTGAGAGAGAGACAAGTGCATGGGAGTGAGAGGTCTAAGTAAATAACCAAAATAAATAACCTAAACTAAACCAAAAAAGAATTCCTGAAGCCCTGTATTTCATTCTGCTGCAGTAAGAGCAATTGTTTGGTATCTTAGTTTACTTGCCATGGGAAAGAGAAAGCCACTTGTTTGCTGCTCAGAAGGACCACAGGTTTAGTCAGCCAAACCTGCACTTGAACGGGAATCTGTCTATATCACTGCATATAATTTCCTGAAGTTGTCTTTTTCTTCACTGGCATCTCAAGAAATGTAGAGCTTCCCATGGCAGATGTTCCAAATCACCTCACATAAAAGCTGTTCAGGTTGGAGGGACTTGGATGCAAAGCGCTCTGTAGTTTTGAATTATTACTGTAATATGCTGAGTTCTGGACCTCTGCAGTCTCCCCATCTTTCATCTATCACTCCTTTACAATCTCAGCCCCATCTTCGGGAGTTAGAACAGGGCTGAGAACGTTTTTCTGAGCTTAGAGAATGTGATGGTACGTTTCAGGGGTGTGGCTTTCTAGATATGTATGCTCTTGCCTCACCTTTACTTGCTGTAACCGGGAAAGTACGTGTAATTTTTCCTGGAACAAGAAAATGCTTTTCATTTTGACTTCATTCAGTTCCTCCAGACAACCTGTTCACTTTGAAGCTCTGAAACTTTTCAGAAGAGAATTTTTTTTAAATGTATAACAAATACAGGTGAGGTTGCTGTTGTGTCTGTGTTCGTGCTTAGAAACTGGTTCACAGACATTGCAGGTAGCATCAATTTTTCAGGGTGTGTGAACAACTGTTCTGCGTTGGGGATGAAAGAGAACTGTAACCAATACCCTTAAAAGAAATTCGTGACCACAAAACATGAAAGTTCCACATTACAAGATTAGAAATGAAGTGAAAGAAGAGAAGCCTTTGAAAATCAAAGCAGCAAGTGTCTTCATGACATAACATAAAAGAGCTTGTTCAGTTTTATTTTGGTTTTAAACACTGAGGGGAAGCATCCTAGACAGGTTTACTCGTGTTTCAGATGCCTGCTCTTGGGAGGTGCAGATACTGGAAGGCAGTTGTGATTTTGAAGATTGTGGTTTTATGCATCTGTTTTCTTAAGGAAAATTCCTAGAATTGCAGAGAGATCTCTGAGAAGTTGGGGGTGACTAAAGGTCTGTGACTTACCTAAAAGCAAAGGTAATATTTTTACCATTTTAGCTACAATTTGCTGATGACATGAGCTTTGTTCTTTCAAATTCAACCTTTTACCTGTAGTGATATAATTCTGGAGTGGATCATGTTTACATTTATTAAAGTATTTTCTGTAGCATGAAGAATACCTGATCCTTGGATTTCTGGGTAGGAATTTACTCAAGAACTGATTGATATTCTTCATAAAAAATGATCTCTACTGATCTAAAAACTAGGAAGGATGCAAGGAAAAGATAGTACCTAGCCTTCCTGTCCATAAGCCATGTGACGTAGGTAAATCTGGGCTGTGTTTGTGCAGGCCTTGGTGCCTTGCAGAACTATGGCTTTATTTTTGTGTATGGCTACAGACAAAGCTGGGAAACTCAGAGGAGAATCTGATGATTTAGTTTTGTACAGTATGTAACAAAAATTTAAAATAATTTCCAGAAATTTACCTGTTATGTGTTGCCACCCTTACGAATTAATTCACAAAGTATTTTACTGTAGAATGCTGCTAGGGAAGGGGAGTTAATTTTTCAAGAATTGATATGCATAGGTTGGCAATAATGAGGCATTTTGGAAAAGACTCTGCATTTCAATTAAATCTATCCTTTGAATTTTTAAAAATTCGTTTGGAAATAAAAAAAAAAGTCATTGTCACCTTATTCATTCTGAAGCCTCAGGACCATTCCAGCTAATCAGGGATCTTTGGCTCTTAAGTATTACACAAACCCTAGGTATTAGACTAAAAGACATGTGTCAATGAATATATAGAAGATTAAACAGTGAAGTTAGTTTTTGTCTCCAGAAAATATTAACCTTGTTCGCCCATGAATCAAATAGAAGAAGAACTGTCAGAGTATTTCTGTAGGAATGAAGAGTGAATGTTACATGATAACTAATTGTCTGAAACAGCGTACAGGGACAGATGGCTTGTTATGATGCTTAGGGACATTTATTTTTTTTTTGTCATCTTCTGTTGACAGTAAAAGTCCTTGTCACGAGTCAGATCTGAAATGATTGTCTGCTGATCAGGGTTTTACCTGGAAATTCATTTAGTATGAAAGCACTGCTCTTTGGTAGGCAAGCATGGAGCCAAAGGCTCAGCAGTCTCACGTACAATGGGAATTTAATTTGTGCAGTTGTTCTGGCTTCTAGCAGAGGTGATATTCGCTCTTTATGAAGAGTGAAGCTGAATATATGTGCACTAAGCTTGGCTGTACATTAAAAGAAAGAAAAGCAGAGGCATTCCGGAAACTCATTGTTTCAGTCTTCTGCTAAAAGATATTTTCAAAAGTATCTGAGTCACTGAAGAGTATGAAGGAATGGAGTACTGAAGGAATTGGCCAATGCAGATGCAAAGCCACTGTCCATAATATTTGAGAAGTCGTGGCAGTCAGGTGAGGTCCCTGGTGACTGGAAGAAAGGAAACATCACATCCATTTTTAAAAAGGGTAGAAAGGAAGACCCTCAAAACTACTGACCTGTCAGCCTCACCTCTGTGCCTGGGAAGATCATGGAACAGATCCTCATAGAAGATGTGCTAAGGCACATGGAGGACAAGGAGGTGATTCAGGAGGGTCAGCATGGTTTTACCAGGGGCAAGTCCTGCCTGACCGATCTGGTGGCTTTCTACAATGATGTAACTGCATCAGCGGACAAGGAAAGACCTGTCGATGTCATCTCTCTTGACTTTGCCAAGGCCTTTGACAGTGTCCCCCACAACATCCTCCTTTCTAAGTTGGAGAGATATGGGTTCAATCGGTGGAGTGTTCAGTGGATAAGAAAGTGGCTGGATGGTCACGCCCGGAGAGTAGTGGTCAATGGCCCAATGTCTAAATGGGAAAATGTGACAAGTGGTGTCCTTCAGGGGTCCGTATTGGGACTGGTGTTGTTTAATATCTTCATTAATGATGTCGACAGTGGCATTGAGTGCACCCCCAGCAAGCTTACTGACGATGCTAAGCTGGGTTGTGCAGTTGATATGCCAGAGGGACAGGATGCCATTCAGAGGGACCTGGACAGGCTGGAGAGCTGGGCTCAGGTGAACCTCATGAGGTCCAAAAAGGCCAAGTGCAGAGTCCTGCACCTGGGCTGGGGCAACCAGCATTATCAGTATAGTGTGGGAGAGGACATGGTAGAGAGTAGTCCTTTGGAAAAAGACTTGGGGGTACTAGTAAATGAAAAGCTGGACATGAGCCACCAATGTGCAATGGCAGCCCAGAAGGCCAATCAAATCCTGGGCTGCATCAAAAGAAGCGTGGTCAGCAGATTGAGGGAGGTGATTCGCCCCTCTGCTCTGGTGAGACCTCACCTGGAGTACTGTGTCCACCCCTGGAGCCCCTAACATAGGAAGGACATAGACCTGTTGGAGCAGGTCCAGAGGAGAGTCACAAAAATGTTTAGAGAGCTGGAACACCTCTGCTGTGAAGACAGGCTGAGAGAGTTGGGGTTGTTCAGCCTGGAGAAGGGGAGGCTCCAGGGGGACCTTCCATATAGCAACCTTCCAGTACCTGAAAGGGACCTATAGGAAACAGGGGAGGGTCTATTCACAAGGGTTTGAAGTGACAGCCCAAGGGGTAATGGCTTTAAGCTAGAAAAGGGTAGATTCAGATTAGACATAAAGAAGTAGTTCCTCACTGTGAGGGTGGTGAGACACTGGAACAGGTTGCCTAGAGAGGTGGTGGAGGCCCCATCCCTGGAGACATTCAAGGCCAGGTTTGATGAGGCTCTGAGCAGCCTGACCTAGTTAGAGATGTCCCTGCTTTATTGCAGGGGGTTGGACTAGATGACCTTTAGAGGTCCCTGCCAACCCAATACATTCTGTTATTTTAAGGAAGTGGGGAACTCATGGGAATGAGGCATTTAGATATCCAGACGTATTCTTCTTTCAGATGATGTCAAAACTAAGTTAACTTCAAAGCTGGGAGAAAAAAAAGGATACATTGTCTTCAAGTGAATACATATTTAAATGATGTCAAGCCACTCATTCTCTGTGTGACTGTGAGTGGACCCCCAGAAGTGAAGCCTGCTTCTGTGAGGGGTATCCTGATTGCCAGCCACATAGCCTGTGAGGGACATGGTCACTCTCACACTGTTCTTTGTTAATGAAACTGCTGGATGCCACCCACTCCAAAATTACCATGCTTGGGACTTCCCATCTGAATTACTGTGACAAATGCTGAATTGCATTTGTCTCTATTTAAGGAGCCCATGAATCACTGTGAGGCAGGAGAGCAGCCCCCATATCAGTCCATGACACCTGAAATTACAGCTTTCATCTCCCCTACTCTCCTGCCTCCTTCCCCTCCCCCCAGACATGTTGCTTTTCTCTTTGGGACCATTAGGCCTTTTTCCTGGCTAATGAAATTTCAGTATTGCCTACTGGAGGGACCTTGGTGTCATTAACACTTGTAAAAATACCATCCCTGAATTTTAGCTTGTAGCTATTGTGTTGGAAATGAAAAGTAGACACATGACACTGTAGGTACCACAGGAAAAAGAAAATGCCAGTGGTGAATAGTGATTGCTAGAGAGCAGGACTGGCCATCTCAGTGAAGTCCAGTGTGCTGCAAACACTGCGATAATAGAGTCGCCAGGAGTTAAAGATTTGAAAGGAAAAGCCTCCACTTCTCAAGAAGCCTGAAGCACCTAAGTAATATTCTTTCAAGAAGTCACCTTAATTTTACATTTGTGTGAACATAATGTAGTACAGAACAGCGAGTGTTCTCTGTACCTTGGGATTTCTTTAGTTGAGGAACTTCTGTTCAGC
The DNA here is from genome assembly GCA_025331215.1 of Actenoides lindsayi. NCBI lineage: Eukaryota > Metazoa > Chordata > Aves > Coraciiformes > Alcedinidae > Actenoides > Actenoides lindsayi. The sequence goes on along the minus strand of WTSP01026877.1, from coordinate 28,158 downwards.
TTCTAAAATTACTTGCCAGTCAGCTTTGTAAAGCAGTTTTCTTAATGGTCTGGCACAGGACATGTACCTAAATACTATCAGCTAATAACCTCTCCACTGCGTTTCATGGTGTACCCAGGTTTATATGCATGGCACGTGAAATTTAAACTAGGGGGGTTTGTTCATGGCATTAAAATCATAAAAGTAAGCAACAGCAGATAAGCCTAAAAAAGTAAGGAGGAAAAAATAACTTGGTCTCTTATGGTTCTCCTTATGCAAGGAAATCTTACTGAGTCTGTTTTAGCAAATATGGAGGGAATTTTTTTTTTTGTTAGTTCTGCTGTATTTACTGTTAATGAGAGTTTTGCTTGCAGCTTCCCATGCTCTGCAGTTAAGAATAATTTCCCCTTTTAATGTTGTTTTAACATGATTTTCTCCTTGTTTCATTACTTATTGTAGATCATCAAAATGACTGGTTTGCAGACTTTATCACAGTCTGGTAATAGAACTTAATAAAATCAGGAAACATGTAAAAGACCTAGCTAATGTATCCTAATGCTGCAAATTTTAGACCATCAGTTACTTTATCCTTGAATAATAAAGTTTAACTCTTCCTTGTGAAAGTGGAGATATTACAAGCATGGTCTCATAATGTAATGAAAATATTCTTGACCTGGGCTGCTGGCAGCTTTTCTGTGATGTGTGTAGGTGCTCTGAAAAAAGATTATTAGTTCTGTGAATTTGTTTTGTTATGTGGATACATCATAGCCTCTCCCCCCACCTCAACCCCCCAGCTCTAACTAGAAATGGAGGGTCTTTGCCCTTTGGCATATGTTGGTCTAAGAGCTGTTAGTCCTTAGCCTAAGACTGAATATTAAAGAAGGCTATTGATGGTAGCTGTTGTTATTGTAGTTATTATTATTCCCTTAAATGCTGATATTGCCCAGCAGCTGCCTAGTTATGGCCTAGGAGTCCTTGTGTTAGGCCCTGGTGAAATGCCCCTCTTGCCTTTCCCACAGCTGGCTGGGGAGTGCTGCACCTCTGGGGTATGGTGCTGCTTGGGAGAGCTGTCAAGTTGATGTGTGAATATAATACAGTAGAATAAATTGAGCAGGAATGGTAAAGAACTGCCAGAGCAGAATTAGTGAACCCATGGTTGTCTCATACAAAATGAAGGGGGAAAAAAAAAAAAAAAAAAGCATGTGCAAAGACACAATCTCCCATTGGGTAAACAAAATTGCTGTGGCTAAGATAAAGCAGAAAATAGAACAAAGTGTATATGACATTAGCATAAATAATGCATGCCAAGTGGAAGAAGAGATAATTCATCCTTATAAGAGTGGGTCAAACACTACAGGAAACAACACAAAAGTGAATAAAAGGTAAATAAAGGAACACTGTAAATGCTTGAGAAAACCATCAGTTAAAGCTGTTTGCTCTGGAATTGAAAGAGGCCTGTAACACTTAACTACAAGAATCAAGAGAAAATCTAGGGAGTTGGGTTAAAAAAAAAAAAAAAAGTAAAACAAAACACAAAACAAAATCCAAGTGAAAAAACTCCCTTATTGAGAGAAATGGGACTTCGTTAGCTTCACTGAGGCATCTTCACAGCCCAGGGTTTATGAGGGTGGATTGTCCCCAAGATTATCTGAAGAGGGAAGATTATCCATGAGAGTTAAAACTGGAAAAAACCAGTTAGGAGATCAGTCCTGTTCCCAGCTGCATCGCTTAACCCTGAATTTCAGCCTTATGGCAATGTGAATTGCATCCTGGTCAGTGTACATCCTTAAAACTGCATGTGTCCATTGTGAGATTTATGAAACAGGGTCACTTAAAAATCTAGTGACCCTTTGCATTCAAAAAGATGAAACATGAGAGAAGTTCTAGCATAGTTTCTTACGGAAATGACTTTTCAGTGACAGCTCTCTGTGAGCATCTGTTTTCATGTCTATTGGTCCTTGTCTCCTAGCACGAAATACCTTTTGAATCTATTGAGTAACTGCAGCAGAAGGCTGATGTCTCAGAAATGCTTACTTTCTGCAGGAGCCCTAGATAATTATATTAGCACCCTTGAGGGACATATGTGGGTTCTGGCCAGCTGGCCAGTCAGGATTTGCATGTCTCCATACTGCCCTTTGCTCACTCAGAATTTGAGCTTCATTAACTTTAGCTCTAAAGAATCTTCTTGCAAAGTATGGTAACACAGGTCTGAGATACTGGGAGTGATTTCTGGATCAGTTTTAAGTCATGTACATTAGCTAAAGTGTAGCGTAACTAAAAGTGAATAGAACAACGGGCTTTTGTCAGGTAGGAGCAATGTAGGCTTGCACAGAGGGAGAATTTAAGCATGCTATTTAATTGTGAAATGCAGAAGCATACAACAAAGGTATAGATGCAAGAAGAGACTCGAAGACATCACAGGGAAAGGAGGCAGTCTGAAGAGCAGTGTTCGGAAAGTATTAGGAGTCATTGTATAAGAAAATAGACTATGCTGTTGGTTAATAGTCTTGAAATGGAAAGGTTCATGCTCTGCACACCACCAGACTGTACTGAGCAAATCTGAAGGAGCGGTTGTCATTGATACTAGATCTGGGAAGTGCTTCTGAATGGCAAGGTCATTTAGAGAGCAAATGGAAAACAGTCTGCTCTGAAGCACTGAGGAGAACGCCAGGGGCAGATCCAGTTAGATGTAATGAATGGAATCTGGTGCAAGCTAGAGAAATAATAAAGATGATTTGTGTTTTAGGGTTGTAATGAGGGACATCTAAAGATGAATAACACTCATATGAGAGTAAATGCATATACTTGACTAGACAATGTAAACAGGGAGAGAAAAATAGCTGAAATAACATTATGACGATGCAATTGAGAGAGATTTGTCAAACATACATCACGCCGACTACATCCCGCCTAGCCCAAATACCAGAAATACAAGTATTCTGTTGTTCTATTTGTTTATACTCTTGTAGTGTTTGAGAACTCCTGCTGGGCATGTAATCACTTTTATAGTTACCTGTGGTCACTGCAGCACTGGCATGCAATTCATTATTTTCCAACCCCTGCCATTCTGTGATTCTATGGAAGTGCTTTGGAACACCTTGGGTATTAGAGACATAAACCCAAATTCTGTTCTTTGGGCTCCTACTCCATTCCATCATTCAGGGAAGCTACATCAAGACTCAAAGGACAAGAACCCATTAGATGTGTTAAAAGGCATGAGGCGAAGGCAGAAGAATTTACTCAGCTAGTCATCGCTATAAATTATAGATCAAATAGTTATTTGAATTTACAGTTGCACCTGGTTTAAAAAGAATTGCGTTCCTTTCAGTGCTCGAAATGTCACAGTGAATACTCAGTGTCATGCACAAATCAAGTTTCAAGTTATTTAGGCTTCCAGTAATGTTTTTCTTGACTTTCAAATAACCTTGTTTTATGTCCAGTTTAAGAAGTAATGGTCTCATGCTCACGTTGCTAGTCACTGCTTATTTGTCCATGTATTTTTTATATACTTGCTCTTTTGTGTGTGTGTGTGTGTACAAAGAAAGAAATGATTGTTCCAAAGCTGATTTCTTCTTGGCATTTGTTTATTTCTAAATGTTACACAACAAGTTATGTCTTACATGACTCGCAGAGTGGTGGAGGTTTTATGTTTTCCTTTGTCCAGCAAAACCTTTGCTGTCCACCAGAGAACCGGAAGCCTGAGTGTAATAAGCAAATAAAAATATTCTAGTCAGATTACTAGGGATATGAAAAGCAGTCAGTGGTGTATGTAAAAGTGCAAGAAAATTTCTAGAATAATTTCTCTCGTTTGTCATGAGGGAGAGAAGCTCATCATTAGCAGGGGCCCCTTATGTGAAGGTTCAGAAGGTGTATTTCAGCAAATCATTCTGTCTGTCAAAGATTATGAAACCAAGACCAAGCTTCATTAGTATTAATGTTGAATGATTTTATGGTGTGTAAAAAAGCATGTGAAATACTGAGGATAGCAGAGAGCCCATAAAAATATGTAGGTAAGCTTATTTAAACATTTGGAATTCAAAAATTTTCAACTCCTTTCAATGTTGACAGGGAAGCAGAGTGGTGCTGCTCTGTTTTGGGACTATCAGAGGATCGGAAAATGTGAGAATCCTTGCAGTTAGGTTAAAAAGCCTAAGAAAAAAAGGGATCCAGGTGTCCTTTGACACCTGGGGTTACACAAACCACTCTGTGTGTGGAGTTAGGACCATCAGGGTGCTGGTGAATGGTAATTCCTGCATATTGCTCATGAGATCATGGGTGATTTCTGTGGTAACCTTTGGCTAGACTATCTTTGGATATTGTCTGTGTGGAACCATCAGCTTGGTTTTGGACTAAAAAATTAGTCTGAGTGATCCAGGAGCAGCTGGATCCCTTCTGAAGATCAGGCCAAGCTAATGCTGATGGTTTGGTAACTGGAGAGATTTTTCTGCTGTCACAGCAGCCTCCTGGGGTGTGGAGGTGGCTGTAGCACAGATGCCTGCCCAGAGAAACCTGTCTATGAATGACTGGACAGCTTTCAGCTAGTAAACTTGTTTGTAGTTTTGATTGCAGCAGTAGTTCACAGCCCTGGGACAGAGCATCAAGAGGGCTGTCCCAGGAAGCCTGTCCACTGAGATGTGATTAGCTGATTAATGATTTTACATACTTGTTTAATTAAATGCTAAGCCACAGTATTGGGCCAGCAGCTTTGAATACAAGTTGATGAATTAGTTACTGCTGCAATGTGTGTTTCTGGATGTCCTATTTGTAACCAGCTGATGAATGCAGCTTTACGGAAATAACAATGCTTGTCACTCCTTGTCTCAGAAGGCTTCTGAATTGATGTAACAGCTTTACCTTTTGGAAGTGAAGCACTAATGAAACTGAGGCATTAGCCACCTTTTATGCTGGTTCACGTATTTTGAAATAGATATATTTACATTCAAATTTAACATCCAGTAGCCTACCATAGCAAATCTATTTTAAGTTCTAAAGCTTTTTCTTTTAAATTGATGCATAGGAGGAGATTTTGCAGCTAGCTCTGCTCAGAGTGGATAAAACAGTAATCAAATTTTAACTATTTGTCCTTTCTTCTGTTGTGTACATAATTGATAAATTAACATTTTAATAGGACCCATGTCCTGTATCTCATTCAGCCACCACAGATAGGTGGATTATTCTTCTTTTGCTGTGAGAAACCTGAGGATTGTGTACTTTTCTACTAGAAAATTCCACAATAAATATTCAGAGAATTATATAGCAAGAAATACCTAGACTTCCACAATGTTTGAGTATGAACTGTATGTCAATGTTCAGGGTTAGCTCAGGACCACATCACCTTATTTACCATCTGTATCCTCTGTCTTTCGGTCTTCATGGTGCAGTGTTCTGAATGTCTTTGATAAATACTCTTTCAGCATATGTAAATCAAGGATCTGATCCTTGCGCAGCTTGATTTTTCTAAGGCAGGTTATGTGTCCAGAGTTTTTCCTAGCTTATTTCATTAACAGAAAAAAATGTTGGCAACAAGGATGCGAGCTGTCTATTTCCTTGCATTATATTTACTATCTACCTAGAAGCCATTGTGGTGATTGAAGTTGATTTTCTGTAGCGTGGTACTTTGCCATTTGTTGAGTGAGGGAAATTTGCTGAGCAGATAATCTTAGAAAAGTGTGCCATCACATAAGGCTGAGAATAAAGCAGAGATTGCTCCTGATACCACAAAAGCCTGCAAAACCTAACTAAGCCTTGACACCAACCTCATTTTATAAGCCAACGAATGGATGAGGTTGTATTCACATAAATCTAGCAAATGAGATGTGTCGAGACAGTTTTCTGAAGGCATGATGTTTGGTATTACCCCTGGAAGCTAAAGATGCACAGCAGAGCCAGAAAAGCGTGTGATCCCTCATTGGGAAGAAAGGTTGTTATCTCTGTGAACTTGACAGCTGATTCCAGTATTCTGGACCAGACTGCCCCAGCTCGTTCTGAGAAGTGTGTTGGAATCAACTTGGAGGGCTCTGCTGAGAGGAGACATCAACCCGGCAAATACATTTCTGAATCAGCACAGCATGGGGAGGTTTGCTGGTACTCCTGTGACAGACTTAGATCTAGGAAAAAAGAGAGTGCCCCGAGACAGGAATGCAGGGGTGCTGAGAAGCCTCTGAGAATTGGGGGAGGTGCCCGCATAAGCATAAAGGACTTGTTAGCTAAACTAATTTTTGGGTAAACAGCTGCACAAATGCAAACGCCAAGCATAAAGGGAAACGGGGGCGATTTGAAGCAGAGCTACAAAGAACACTGAGGAGCGCAAGGGGAACTACCATGACTTGTTGCTGAAGCTTCATTCAGCTTTTTAAAACAAATAACACTTTGCCTATATAGCACTGTGAAAAATGTCCGCAATACCGTTTCATTCCATAGAAGGCTTCTCCTAGTAGGGCTGGATACTTGGGGCAAAAAAGTGCACTCGCTGAAAAGGTGGCTTAAATATCAACCACTACCCTCTAAACCAGTAACCACAACACTATTACTGCAAGACCAGGTGGGATGGGGCTTGGAGCAACCTGGTCTGGTGGGAGGTGTCCCTGCCCACAGCAGAGGGTTGGAACTAGATGATCTTAACGGTCCCTTCCAACCCAAGCCATTCTATGATTCCATGATACTGTGCTATACCAGGCATTGTGAGTTAGAAGAACTGGCTAATTCCTTGGCAGTTCAAATGGAGATGAAAGGTGTGAGGTGCTAGCTGGAAACAGTGAAACAGCTATAGGGATGTAGGAGCTTTTTCTTTACCAGCTGCACAATGGGATCTGTGATTTTTAAACCAGTAGAATTGTTCTCTTGGGAATCAGTTTGTTATCCAATTCATTTAGCAGTCTGGTGTGACATACTAAAAATTTACCAAAGAGTGGTACAACTTGAATTTATATATTTACAGCTGGCAATAAAAAAAGCCCCAGAAGTTTAATTTCCCCTGTGTATTAGACACTGCATTAATTAGACAGGTAAAAGAATACCTACAGTTTCAAAGCAAACGTCAGTGAATATTTAAGTACAATGTTCTAACACATTCAAAAAATGTTACTATGGCATGGCTGGTAGAGAAAGACACAGGAGCAAATCTTCAGGGGTTTTGTCAGAAATCAACAGGGAGGTTCTGCCTCTTCTAGAACAAGGATGTTCCAGGAGCAAATGGATAAGAGGAGGAAGTTAAAAGTCTAGATTACCGTCCTTTCCACGACATACTGCATAATCCACGACAACATCCCTGTATTGCAGTGTATCTGTAAGAGAAGGGTTTGGGCTGGCCCTGGCCATAGCTGTGGGAAGCCTTTGGGGATCTGGGGAACTCCCTGATCCTCACGGCCTTCCTAACAGGAAAGACAGAGCAATGCATCGAAGTGGTGTCAAGCTAACAATCAGTTTCTTGTGTTTTGATGACAAATACGGCGAGTAGGTGAGTTTCTCCTAGCCAAGGCCCACACTTGCACCTTCTGGGATGTTAGTGGTTTTTTCATGTTAATGATCTTCAGATATGTTGGCTGTCTTTTTAATCCTAGCATTTCTCAGTTTTAGCAGGCTCCTCTGCTGCTTCCCGGTGTGGGAATAAATTATGGAAGACAAGGATGTCTTTGTGTGTTGTAAGCAAGTTTTCTGTTTGCTCAGACAAATACCAAGCTGATGACTGTGAATATTGCCATCTTTCTAATGATGCTTGTAAAGTATTCCCCACGTTCTGCGTGACATCTGTGAGATGTCACAATCAGATTAGGTTCAGTCAATATCTGAACTTAAACAAACAAAAAGATCAGGGTGATGTTTGAAAATATCCAGTCTTGCATTTTAGATACAGGTGATTTAGGGAAAGAGGGGTGTTAGTGAACAAAGTATTTTAAGGGTGCTAAGCAGTGAGGTTTGGTTTTGTTTGGTTGGGGTTTTTATTACAGTAAGAAGAGGAGGTCATAGAAGGGCTGGTCTGTTTCTGATTGTTAAATATTACGTACCATGCAGTGACAGTGCTAACAGCCTCAGTGGAATCTTTTTAACCTTTTATTTGAATTATTGATGCCAAGCATTTTGTCCACTTAAGCATCACAGTTTGATACAGTGTTGTTCAGTTCCTGTCCCAAGCTTGTGCACTCTTGTCAGTTCTGAGGCCTGCTCCAGCTAGCTGCACACACATGCTGTACTACCACTCGGGGTGATACGTCAGAGGATACTGCTACTAGAGGTTGTAATACAAACTGATGGTTCTAAAAGATGCAGTCACTGTTCTTGTTGCTGCTTCCTTTCAGAGAAAACATATATCATAATGTCTTTATTTAATTTTTCTTTTTCTATTTACAGCGTTTGACTTTTAGTAATCGAGTTATACTATGACTACCTAAAAGCTAATAAAGCTAATGAGTATTAATTTTGTTTGTTTGTTAAAGACTGGAACTAACAAGTATTATATTTCCATATAGAGCAGAATCAACATGTTTATATAATCTCTACAGTATTATTTTCCTATTTTGGGTACCCAGATAGGTTTTCTGAATTTACCTCAGGATGAAGAGAAGCTCTTCTGATTCTCAGAAGTTTTAGATTACTGTAAATATTGCATTGTTTTAGAGTGCTTAATTCTTGTCTCTAGGGATCATGAGAGGCAAATAGAATGCCCTGTCTTTGACATGTATGTTGCAAATGAAAACAGCACCTTGAACTGGACTTCTAGAAGGTAGAGACTGTTGAGAAATCACCAACAACTCATCCTTCAGTCTTTCCGAAACACATCCCAATAATATTTTGAAACTACTCATGGGGAAAACTAAACTAATCCCTTCTCAAAGTACCTGGCAAAAGGCTTCAGAAGGAAGAGTCAATAAGGATAAACTGAGTCCCTTACAATGACAGAGGGGATCATAACTCCATTGATGTCAACACTCGGCCGGTAAGCAAAAATGTCCTTATTTATCTCAATTAACAGGCTTAAGTTTCTAAATATCTTGGCACAGCATCCTGGCTTCTGAAAACAGAGAGAAACCCTTTGTGCGTGTGAATGTGACATTGGCATTGTCCTGCTTGTATGAGTGATGACATGATTGATCCTTATTTCATCCTTCTGCCAAGCACTGGTTTGGGAGCGGTGCCCGCAGAAGGCTCTGCTCACGGGGGATAGCGTGACTGCGACAGGGGGACGCTGCTGGGCACGGCCGCTCAGCTTCTTCCACTCAGCTCCGCGGGTCGTTCTTGCAGCCCAAGCCTGACCTCTGGGTATGCATAAAGAGGTCTCATGGATGGCTTTCTTTTTCTGTATCACTTTGACCAAAGCCAGGCTCAGGAACATTTACATGAACAGTTGCAGTAGAAGGTCTTAGAGGGTGTGGTAAGCAAGAGCAGAAGCAACAATATTTCCTGTGGCTAAGAGAAAATGTTGACTTAACTTTACCGTATGCCAGGAATATGGGTGTGAAGAATCATGGCAGATTTAGTTTGAAATACAGACTTCCCTCTTCTCCTTCCCTTCCATCTCAGTTTTCCATTTTCTCTGCTAAACTTTCTACGTATCAGTATGGTGGAATAGTGAAACAATACATCCTGAAAATAGCTTCCCAGAATATGAAACAATTATTTCTGAGCATGAATAGCTCGGCGTGGAATTGAGCTGACTGAGGGGGAGCAGAGTTCAAGACAACTTCACTAAGCTAAAACTACCTTCTCTCTCATACTCCAAGGCAGAACCAATGCATTTTTGCAATGCGACCTCAGTAGGGCCTTGCGCAAACCCCAACATTCTTGTATATATGAATCAAATGATTTTGTGTAGTTAGAGATGGTCCTCACATCATTCCCGTGTTTCTTGCATAATAGAGTACTGTATGTGAACTGAAAACCAAGCCAGGTTTGTAATGATAATTTTCTAATATAGAGGTGCATTGTTATGAAGTATTCAATGGCTGAACAATGGCCTCTGGACCTTGAAAATTTCCTTTTTAAGAAAGAAAAAAATAAGTTTTTCTACTGTACCTGATAGTAACCACTGTTTCAAAGTCATCAGGAACTTTCTTTGTTTATAACAGTCAAAAAATGTCCTAGGAACATACTGAAATGATTTTGGTATCTGTTAGAGGATGACATTTTAAACTGCTTTTAATACTTGTTTACAAGGTCTCTCCATTTGTTATAAAAGAACTGATTCTTTCCTCGTAGCTGCGATACAAAATAGGACCTTCATTTTTTTTCTCCTTTGCTTTCTAGAATGATTTTTAGAATAGAAAACCAGTAGGTTACTGTCTTATTTTATAACAGTCTCCCTATTTGTCTACAAATAAACAGCAACCCTGGAATATTTAATTGATTATGTTTTGTATGCTTATAGTGGGCAACAAAAATACCTGTCAGTCATTGCCACTGGTGGTATTTCCTTCATGGAGTTGTCATACAGTGCAATTTCTCTCTAGAAGTTTTTATGGAAGAACGGTTTATGAAATGAGAGTGACCACTACATGTAGTGTTTGAGGTGTGCACGGCACAGAATGCATTTGTTAGGTCTGTACTGAACTAATGCTGCCTCGTGTCCTGAGTTTTGGAGTGTATCTACATATAACCAAAACAAAAACCATAAACATCTAAACCCACCACATCTTGAAATGAAAGATGAATTTTCCATCAGAATTTAACATAAAAAAATGGTGAGAATTGTATCCATTTGTATAAACATATATAGACAGATGTGCTCCACACACCATTAAATATTTTTAGCATCTGGGGCATTTGATAATTATTTACAAGTCAAAGTACATTATTTATATTTGTTCACCCAATATTTGCCCATTTTTTTCATAAAAAAGTAAAAAACCAAACTAATCCATATATGTTTACTCACATTCCCCCCTCTTTAAAGTCATGCAGTATTATTTGAAGACATTATTTTTTATTGGATTTATCTTTTGAGTTCTGTTTATGTAACCTTCATCACTACATTAGTGGGGAGCACCCAATCCAACTAGACTGCATACAGAAGCTTGATTCAGTATAAAAAAAAAAATAAATCAGTATGATTCATCATAAGAGTAAAAATCATATGTAAGGGTCTACGTACGTATGCTTTGAACATTTTTTTATTCTCTCACTTTTCCAGCTGTTATCAAGAACATATTGAATGCTCCCCTTTCCATTTAACACCGTAGGTTTCATCTGCAATTTATCATTCCTCAGAAATGCTTTTTTCAATTTCACCTTGTTTCAAAGTCTTATTTCACAATGACAGTGGTAAATGGTATAAAATATAAATATCTGCTATTGTTAAAACAACAAAATTCACGCTTATGTCACCTCCTTCTTTTTACCAAACTGTTTTCAGCAGCTTACCTAAAAAATCCTCAGAGCATGCTGGTATTAGGATAAGCAGTACATACATCTAAGCTTAACTAATTTATTTTTTTTTCCCAGTCTTCTAGTGCATGAAATGAACTAAAAAGTGTGTAAGAGATTTCTTACTGAACTTGTTCAGTATTTCTTTTCTTTACGGGCTAACTTCACCCTTTACCTGTAGTGCATCTTGGAGATTTAAAAACGTGAATCTACCTACTGCTTATTAGTAACAGATTCTTAGAGTAATTATTAGTTGTAGAGGCCAAGACTCAAGATCTTGTTCAAGACATTTGACTTGCACAATAAAAAATCTCCCCATGTCCTGCTGAGTTGTTCTCAGCTGGGTAGAGTTTAAAAATGTGCAGAAAGTGTCAATGAAAACTACCATTTTAAACTCTGTCTTTTTGTGCTGACTAGTTTTCTGGCTGCTTTTATTCCAACCTTTGAGTACCCAGTGTAAATTGTTCTGTGTATTTGATGTATTCTCGTAACAGAAAAATTTGCATCCTCATTTGAAAGGCACAAGACAAGAGGCAGAAATAGGAAGGGTATTGTGAAAGAGGTGTGTCTGTTTAATCTCCCCATGTGATTCCTCACACCTCTGAGTTACAGTGCTGCTGACTTAGAGTTTCTCTTTTTAAATAGTAACTCACAATTATGTATTTCTCAGCTACATTTTTTGCTAGGGCCACAAATTTCTGGTTTTCCCAATTTAAAGTGGGAAGACATGCCTATCTTCTGAGCGGGATACAGACTGTCACTGTGAGTAGGAGGTGGATTCTCTGTTTTCTTCCAGTACCCCTGAACACAGATCTATGGACTTAAACATCAGCTGTCCTGTACCACTTGGGCTTTATGGCAGCGAACCTGGGCTCAGAGAAAACTCTGACTAGGCTTGATAGGTTTAAAGACAAGAAATGTATGGTGCAGAACATTTGTAAATGGCGATATACAAGGGAAGTAAGTGCTCCTATCCCTGGTTTACAAAGGTCTTCCGTGCCCAAAAGCCTCTGTTGTCCTTCAAGTTCTATCATTTGGCTTAATATAGACAGTATTATTTACTTGCAAACCTTACCTTGCCTGTGTCTGTAAGCCACTGTGACTATAACAAAATACCAAAGCATTGAATGGGTCTAAAAAGAGGTATTTGTAGTCTGGTTTGGAAAAGATAAGTGTCTGGTACAGCTTTCGTCATCAGCTGATCCACAGGGACTGAGACTGGAGAGATAACGGTGGTAACTAACGGTGATTTAGTGAGGATGTGAAAGAACCCAGTTCACTGGCTTTAAATTGGCTTTTCATTTTTGTCTGGTTTCTAGTAGCTTTATAAACACCCTGTAGCCACTACAGGGATTTTAATCATAATAACTTGTACACATTCCTTCTTTTAATAAACCGTTCTCTCTCTCTGGAGGGGTTGTGACTTATTCTCCTCTCTACCCCAGGGCCTGTCCAAAACATCCGAGACCTGACTTCCAGTTGGTTCTAGTTTTGGGTGCAGTGTTGATACTACACAGTAGTTTATTGAGTGCTTCGTTATAGAAAACACTAATTATCTGTGAATTACAAGTGTCAATATTTCCTCGGTTGCACATTTTGTAGAAGTGATTCTTTAGCACCATGTTTTTATCTCTCGTCTTGCCAATGACATCAGCATTATGCACCTCCTTGCTACCCTGTGGAAGTGTTAATTGTCGTTTTGGCAGTTGCCCGTGATTTATTATGCTGTAGGAGGGCTATTGTGAGTGTTATTGAGAAGAAAATCTTTCTGTAGCGATGTTTTTGGATAGAACAGTTGTGAAGAAGCTCACTTGAGATCTTGTGCTGCTATAGCTTTTTATAAAAGGGTAAAAATATTTTACGTTGTTTGTAGCCTAATTAGAGTGATGTCCTGTGTCCTTGGATCTGCTTTGTTTAGTTCTAGGAAATCTCTTGGTTTTGTGAGTGATATGTTCTACTTGGTGATGAGTCTCTGTATTGACCAGAGTTAACCCCAAGACTACGTTGCTCATGAGAAATGTCTTACATTTAAAAATAAACCCAGAAGGAGTGTTCGGTAGCATGCGCTTTGTTTCTTATGTTTTCCTTTACTACTTAAAGTTTGCAGCATTACCTCTTCTCATGTTGAAGGAGGATTGAACCCCTGGTTTAGCATACACTGCACACCTGAATGTGTCCCTCTTACTCCTCAATGACTCTTCAATAAAAGATAGGACAGGAACGTAGTCTCTGATACTGTAAATGTTCTACAACCCGTTTGGTTTAACAAATTAGATAAAGATACCTTATAGTGAAGCATATGTGGACACAAAGTTATGCTGAAGGGTTTACTTCCTTGGCCTGTGCCTATGGAGGTGAGGAATTGTACGTCTCTATCCTTGGAGCATTTTTTTCAGAGAGAAGAGTCAAATGAGATCATGCAGGGAAGGAAGAGGTTTGCTTTGGGATAAATAAAGCCAGTTGAGATCTCATTGTAATGGCTTGAATAATTTTGGCGTTCGAGCTGTGCTTACTTCTTTTCTGGGAGACGTGTTTCTTTGGAGATACATAGCATGGTGCGGTGACATTGTAATTCTTATTATTTTTTTGTAGTTTTTATTAACAAATTGCCTTTGTTGTTGCTTCTTTCACTCTAGGGCATACTGTACCCAATAAAAACAATGAGTAAGCATTGTGTGAGCTATTTTCAAATTGCATATATGAAGACAGTGAAATAGAAAAAAGCGCCTGCGAATACGTCCACGAGCAGGGAAAGAACAACCTACTAGGTGCTTAGATTTCTTTTTTTTTTTAGTGTCTGTGTTTCATTTGACTGGATATTGTACTGAGATAAAATACATTCCAATTATGTATAATGGGAAACCAAATTATATTCTTCAGAAGAAATTCTGATATTACAATACATGCAGGAGAGTGAAAAGCGATGCAGTGTAGTGCTGAATTCTTATAATATAGTAGCATGATCTCCGTTGTTCTGCTTTCTACCAGTGAGTCACAAGTATGCCTGGGACTGGATTACATTTCGATTGTAAAACTGTCTGACACGTAGCAGTGTCAAGAATGATGTACTGTTTTGTTTCTTCTTATTTAGAAAATATTTTAATGGAGATGTTTTTGTCAGGGAGACAGCTCTGGAGACCACACGTGTATCAAAGTGACAAATGCCTGCTTGTTAAGTCCCGCATCACATTCATAAGGAAAACTAAGATCTTTCTTTTCCATAGGCTCTACACAGTCTTCCTGGATAGCTACACACATAATCTTAGTTTTCTCCCAGTGCTCTTTAGCTGCACAAAACTTGCATCCAGCTTTGATGGTAATTCTCGCTGTTCCAAAGCTTCAAAGCAGGCTCTGGTCTGCAGCTCTTGATTGCTCCCCTGCTCCCTCATGCCTGCGAGGGTGAAGTCTGGCAGCCTGCAGAGCAGGTTTCCTGTCTTGCAAGAGGGCAGCGAGCAGCCTCCTAGCCATTAAAATATCATGCTAGGTTTTTTCTATGTATGAAAACCAGAGCTGACAGGGTACATTATGAAATGCAAGGAAGTGAAAACAAGCTAGAATCGATATGACAGAGTTTGATGTAGTTAGTGGGCTTTTTTTTTTTAATAATACCTTCTGCTTAGTACCCAAATGAATTGAATTTTGGCATTTAGACAGTTGATTGGTATGATTTTAAGATGCTGTGTATTGGTTCCGCTTGTGACTAGGAGGTTAATGTGCCTTCAGGGGTATCTGGCAGTCCTCAGAGCATCCTAATGAAATTGTCTGAGTAGGTGACAGTGCTGGGAATATTTCATGTTCCCTGAAAGCCTGTTCAAGGTAATCTCTTTCTGGCATGGAGCAGCTGGTATCCCATGGCTTGTGGGCCAGAAAACAGGGAGCAAAACGTCTTCTGTTGTCTTTATCTGACACCTTGCTGCTCAGACTTGCCTGGCTTATTTAAAATCAGAAACACAGTTGCTACACATGCTGCACTCAAAGGAGTTTCAGGGGTGGCTCAGCAGAACCTGAGTTCTGGCCTTTTTCCAGGCATTTTTCTGCTCCTGAGGCCATGGCAGATGGTCTGGAGAGCTGTTGCGCAGGGCAGCATGTAGGAGCATGCAGTCCCAGGTGGTCACCTCCATGTTCTGGACGAAAGTTTTGGTGCTGGCAGTGGCTTGTTGTCCTTCAAGTTGGGAAATGTTGTGCTTGTACCTCAAAGAGTAAAAGAAATGCGAGAAAAGCAGTGGACTTGGAGAGATAAAGCCATACAGGTCAGCCTGGCAATTTATCACAGTGCTGGGAGTTTCTGTATTACAGGAAATAGAGAACAGTTATTTTGAGAAAACTTTCAAGTTTGTAGTATGTAGTTAGCACAAACAAGCAATTTGCATTTTAAAAAGCAGATGTTAAATATTGCTGAAATATGCCACAACAATGTCAGAGTTTTCACTGTAAAAATTCTGTTCAGATTTGTGCGCGAAGCTTTCTCGCTGCTGCTGGAGATGAGGGGGAGGGAGGGAATGCTGGGCTCTGCCTTAGCTGGCTGATGTTAATGAGGCTATGGAGACACACTCTCTGGCTAACTGAATCTTCCACTGATGTGTGAAAACACACACGTGCACATTCCATATTTGTGTTAACATTTCTGAACAAAAGAGATGTCTTCTGCAACATTTTTCAAGTTCAGGAAGACTTGAAGACTCACAAACCTACATTACCATGTAAAGAAGCTTTTTATTTCTGGCGTGTGATACATAATCATTTATGTTCAAGACAAATGAAAGCTGGGAGGAAATAAATTTGGAGGGAAACTGAACGTGGGCTTTAAATAAGATGAGTTAAGGATGAAGTATAAAGAGGTGCGTGGCATTTTGCAGCTTGATATGATGTATTAAAACAAGTTGAAATTGGTTTATGTACTCTTCTCTGATTTTTTTTAATGACATTAAAATGCTTTTCTTTAAATGTTTTTAATGCTTTTTTCAATAACATTGAAAATTTTTGCTTAACTGAAGAACTTGCCAAGCTCAGGCAGGGGGGGTTGGACCAGATGATCTTTCGATGTCCCTTCCAACCCTTAACATTCTGTAATTCTGTGTGATTCTGTGATCTTTGGATAAGATGAGTATTAACACAGTCTAAGCTGCACTTGCATCTCCAGGCTGTGGAGAGTGTGGTCTCTTGCCAGAAGGAACATGGAGACACCCAGCCTCTCCAACAGAAGGATGGTACTTAAGGCTTTCTATATATTTAGAACTAGAAATTCAAAATATATTTCTAGATCCAAAAGGATTAGGCTGGTCTCACTCACATTTGTTGAAGAAAGGACTCTGTTTTTGTACAGTGTTTGTTTTTGACATCTAATGGCCTAGGAAAATTGGATGCCGTTGCAGAACAAAGTGCAACAATTTTAACTTCTGAAATATGTTCCTCTTGTTACACATGGAAGTCTTATAGAAATTTAGTCTGTTTTAAAAAAATACTTGTAAGTCTCTTTTGCAAGGAAAGTCATTGTCTTAATTTTAACAAGAGAAATAATTTCTGCTTTTTTAATGGCATGCTATTCTCAAGCTGGAAAATAAGTAATAGACAGTATGTGGTACTCCCTTTTTGTGTAGAAAGGATATAATCTGTACTGAAGGAAAAGGAGTGTCATTCTGAAAGATAAGGAGAGAAAAGAAGGAATTGTGTGCTTGTTTCCTCCTCTTCACATACCCACTGTGGATTTCTGGGGATTAAGTGATACTGAGAAGGAATAAAACTTATGCAGAGATTGCACCCACTCTGCTGGGGAATTTGGTCTTCCATCTTCGTTCTAATTCCTGAGTATTCAAATTTTTTTTTTCTGGGTTTCTTGTATTGGATGCTGTTAATCTATTGTGTTCTGCTCTTCCAGCCTTACGAAGAAATCACTGTGTTTTTCTTTTGAAAAGGTGGCAGCATCTTGCTGGCTGTCATAAGAATGAGGCATATTCCAGGTATGAAAGGTATGACCCCAAGAGGTCTGAAATTGCATCCTGCCTGTTACCCCTGGTCTAATATGCTTTTATTCAGCTGAGTACTCTGAGCAATGAAGCACATAGGATGGAGGGAGGGCTCTAGGGAAAAGCTGTAGAAGAAAACTGAGCAGCTTTCAATAAACTTCTTGCCTTTGTAGGGATGTTTTTCTCATATATTGAAGAAGACCGATTTCCTCTGGAGATAGGTTTCATTCCCAAATCATGAATCAAAGAGTAAAATTCAGCACTGTTTACCAATGCTCTTTAAGTTGCTAACACATGCAAAATCCAGAGCAGCCCAATGATCTGCCACTCTTCTTCCTCAGTATAGCGCGCATTCAAAACCACATTAAAGTGGTTATGTCCTTGTGGCTAATCACAGCCAGGTCACTCAGGTCTCTGGTGGTGCTGCTATTTGTTTCCATGCTTAACTATGACTGTCAGCTTTCTACTAATGGGAAGATACAGCTGTTGAAAGTGAAACTGCAACGTTACTGTCCCATCTCTTTTTGCTCTTGGCAACAATCCATGATTTTTTAGCTAAAACGTGAAGAGATTTACTTCTAACTGAAAACAAATATTCAGAGTTTTGTGTGGAAAGGCGAAAGATGGAATTATAAACTACTGAGGAGTCTCTTGGTGAGTTCTTTTTGTACTGAGTCAGAATAAAAATACCGTGTTTCTTTCTGTTATGGGGGATTTCAAGGGGAAATCAGTGCTCAGAGGAAGCTATTTAGTGAAGTCAAGTCTTGTTAATTGGGATATTTTTGCCTTTAGTTTACTACTTGGCAGGTTAGTAAGATCTACTCTCTCATCCATAGCAGTAAGCTCCAGAGATTGCTTTCCTTATTTTCTAGCCTAAAAGAAAACAATAAAAGTAAATGAAGAGATCTCTAGCAAAACTAAAAAGGAAGTTAGACTTGCATCACCAGGATTTCTGTGTTTCTTTGAAGTAAAATGCTCTAGGACCTTGTGCTGCCCATATTTGTGTCTTACTTATTTGTCATCAGTATCATAATTAGTGAATTTTTCTTGAATTACCGTTTCTTACTACTGAAATAGATTTTAGACAATAGCCACTCTGTCAATATTTTCTAGAAATATGTTAATTTATTTTTTTTTTGCCAGCTGAGTGTGGGGGAGGGGAAAATTGTCTGTCTTTATTGTGCAACTTTCTCTGAATTGCAATATAGAAATAGAGAAAATTGCTATTCTGAATTTTCCTTTTTCTTCAGTTGTGGCAGTACCTGCTTTGTTCAGGGGCTGTTGATCAGTTCCCGTTGGGAGTGGCTCTTACCATTCAATTGCTTATTATAAACTTCCCCTTGAAGTGTTTGTTTAGGTAGGCTGCACTGTTATGTACTTGTAGTAACACCACAGTTAAAATGAGAAGTTGGTCTTAGACACTTGCATGTAAATAGTCCATCATGAGATTTTTGCAGAAAATATGTTTGTTATTCTGTATCTTTTATTCATGGATTGAATTCATAGACCACTGAGGTGTCTCCCCTGTTAGAAGAGAAAAAGAAATGGGCAGCCTGGCAGGAAGTCAGCTGAAGATATCATCTGTGTGTGCCAAACACCTACCTGTGAGTTAGCTTTCTAGTTCCCTCAGAGATGACTTTTGCTTGTTATCAGAGGCAAACAACCACATTTTGGTGTTTGGAGCGTGTAAGGTGCTATCACATAGCACACGTAAGAAGCATACAGAGATTCTTAATTAAATTTATGACCTAATTGCCCTTTTACATTGATGCTGTGGTTCTGGAGACCGGCCCCTGCTGAGCCCATCGTGATGAGAATGGATGCCTGCCTGTAATGCACTCTGTGCAACTCTTTGGTTCCCTGCAGGCACAGTTTCTTTTGATCAAGACCCAGTTTTAAAAGGAAAAAGTACCGATATCATACAGACTTGAGAGAAATGAAATATTTTGCATTTGCCCTTTGCCGGAAGACATGTAGTCCTAATAAGCTCGGTTTTATAGTGATACAAGTTAGGAACTACTCAGAGCTGCTGTCTGGTTCCAGGTTTTTAAGGCACTTTTCATTTCTGGAAGAAGGGAACCAACAGCCGTGGCGTTACATTTTCCCAGTTCAAGAAATTAACTCTTTCCTCAGCTTAAACTCCATTTCAGGGAAGTCTTTTGCATAAAGCCACAGCTGTACCTCAACTTTTTCAACTTCCTTGGTGTGCAGATTCTTAACTCTGTCATAATTAAATCTCCTTCTTTTATTTCTGCTTTTGTCACTAAATGTTTGGTTTTTAGTGTGCGTAATACTCAAGATTTTCTGCAGGTCACAAGTCTCAAGAGAGCAGCTAATTCTTCTGTTAGGTGCTTGCACCTACTGCAGTTAGAACCGAGTCAGAAGAGGTGTTCCCTGATGTTGACTCATATGTAATTTT
Organism: Actenoides lindsayi; assembly: GCA_025331215.1. Lineage (NCBI taxonomy): Eukaryota > Metazoa > Chordata > Aves > Coraciiformes > Alcedinidae > Actenoides > Actenoides lindsayi. The sequence goes on along the minus strand of WTSP01026877.1, from coordinate 8,442 downwards.
GACACTAATAAGTGGAGTGAGACACTAACAAGAGGAGTGAGGATATATATATATTTTTTTTTCCTTTTAGGTGTACTGTCATTTCCCAAGCAATTCACTAGATTAAAACTTTGTCTTTTACACAGTGCATTTCTACATTGTTTAGGTCTCATAAAATATATTTTTAAATACCTTAAATTTACAACAAGAAAAATGTGCAGGGTTTGAAAGTAGAAACTAAAGGGGGAAAAAAAATGGTAGAAGTGACCATATTTCATGATTACTGAATATTAACATGAACTGCCTGGTAGCGCTCCAGGTATTCCAAGTCCGTATTGGGCAGGCTGTCCAGATGATTGAAACTGGGACTGCTGCATTCCTGACTGGTTTCCAATCTGAAAAAGGCTATAAAAAAAAGATGCTTAATCATGTCATTGATCCTGTCCTTCACCTGATGAGTACTGTATGGACACAGGAGCACAGGTGAAAACTGGGAGGGAGGTGGGGAAGGGAAGGATTTTCTGGAGTGGTTACTGTTGCCCTCGTTGGAGAAAGGGGACTAATACCCAGTGCTGAGCTGCCACATCCTGAATTTGTAGCTCCTCTTGATGTTTGTCTTGAGTTTGCTTGTGTCCAAACCAGGCTGAGCTGTTTCTAGGGGGTCAGGAAAGAGTTAGTTCTGTTGAGGGTCCTTAAAAAGGACAGCAGTGAATGACTGATAGCAGAGCTTTCGTTTCTGTCAGTCCTGCTCATTTTGAACACTCTCACTTGCCCGATATGTTAATAGTTCAGTTAATTGTTAAATTTAGAAATCTAAAACTGCTTAAGTGAAAACCAGAAGGTCTAAAAACAAGAGGAAAATACCTGATATTCTATGAGATCTGTGAGCATCTAGCAGCAGACAGAAGAGAGCTAAAAGGTTTGTTGCCTTTCCTCCATAGTGATAATACCTGGCAAGGTTTGTGAGCCTTCAACAATTGGGCTGCTTCAAAGTTTTATTCCTCCTTGTCCCTCCACTTGCGCTGTTGTGGCATTAGCCGTTAGTGGTATACTCTGCATCAGAGATAACTGTATGAAAATTTCTTTTCTTGGGCAGAAAAGCACATCCATGTCATAGCTTTTGCAAGCCCCTGACTTGAAATGGACTATAGTGGTTTTTTCAGCACCAGCTTCTACTGTTAATTATTTTTATATAAATCAAAAACCTAATGGACTTAATTAAGCAGAGGAGTGTTTTCTTTTTTCCTGGAAAAAGAAAGGTATTCAATATCACAATGACTAATTCCATGCAGTAAGGAAGACTGGAGTCTTTAGGAATAAATAATGTCAGGCATCCTTCTGGCAAGTGGAAAAATAATTACCGAACTGGGAGAAAAATTATTGAGCAATGCAAGAGAGATGACATCACTTTAATCTTGTGATGTGGTGAGAGAGAGGAAGAGAGGAGATACTGAAGGATAATTGAAAGATTAGAAGAAGTAACAAGTTTTTACATAGACACTTACTTCAGGGGAGCTATCTCTTTCTGTATAATATGTGTCAAATGGCCTATACCTGAATTTCATGGGAGCTGAGCTCTATGCATTGTTGTGAGGCTGCCAGCATAATAAGGAGTTGGACAGTCTGTAATTTAAAACCCAGGCACCTAAGACTAGTAAATCTAGAGAAGAATGACCCTGACCTGCAATTTCAATGGTAGACTGAGCGAGCTGGTTTTTTCTGAAAATAATCACTGCTAAACTTGAAAAAATCTACTGAATCAGAATTGTTTCATATTGTCATGGTTCAGGGTCAGGGCAGCCCCTTAGACCTATAACAGGCGTTCTCTGTTAACCCCCCTCCCTCCCCAAAGGGGAAGAGAAAGGGAATAAGGGAGAGAGACTGAGTGATTAGAAAAGGAAACTACAACAGCTTGGATGAAAATGAAAATAATAATAAATGGAATATATACAAAACCAGTATCAAACCCAACCCCTCAGATGGCAATTACATCACTGTCACCACTGATGCTGTGGAGCAGGCACTGAGGTAGTCCCAGACTGAGCCCAGCAGCAGATGGGAGCTGTGTTCAGGAGCTGGATTCAGGTACCTGATTCAAAAATACACAGATTGGGATCAAAGTCAGAACAGACAGAGATCTCCTCAAATACTCCAAGGAAGAAACTGGAAGAGGCCTCAAACCAAGCTGAGCAAAGCTGGCAAAGTGGGACAAGAGGGCAAAAAAAAGAGATGAGACTCTCGTGATCCCTCAGCTTTATATCGAATATGCCGTCTATGGGATGGAATCCCTCGCTGGTCAGTTTGGGGTCACCTGTTCTGTCCGCTCCTCCCTGCAGGTGTGGCCTTTCACTTTCTGCACCCCCCAACATGGTGCACAAGCTCCAGCAGCTGCCTTGGTCTGCACACCAGTGCTTGGTACTAAACTCTACACATGGGGTGTTATCTCTGCCAGAAGCAGACACAGCCTGGGAAAACAGGCTGCTAACTTCTGACAGTGCAGTGAGTTAGAAGAACTGACATGAACAGAATTAGTTCTGTTCTCACTCAAACCAGGACAGAAGCCCTGACAGAGGCTAAGGCTTCAGAGTAGCAGAATAGATCAAGATCAGTCTGAACCCTCCTCATTCAGCATATGCCGGGGACCCCTTCAGATGCTAAAGATCCCCAAACTTAACACATCCCCTGGAAACTACATGAGGATAGGAGCTGGGTCTGCCTGGCAGCTGGACAAATTGTGACCTGAGGGACAAAGTTATTGCCCTTCCAGCGACAGTAGTCAAATGCTGGCCCTGAAGGAAAAGAAGGGTAGAGAGCTATTAATTACTTACGTTTCTGAGTTGATGTTTTTCTTCCTCTTCAAAGCTGATTGAGTGGAGAAAGAGATTAATTCATGTCCTTGTTGAGCCATTCCTGTTAGATAGGTTTGGGTAGTACAGAGCCTAAATGTAATACTGTCTCAGGACAGAGTCTGGGAGGAGGCTCTGTCGTGCTGGGAAAAGGGCATGGTGGTGGTTGTGTTAGTAGTGATAGGATGCACCAGAGCCTGACAAACTGGACTAGACTTTACTCCACTGTAATCTGTTGCTGCATCCCTAAAAGCCTGTAACTTAAATACTGTAATCTGGCTTTTTGGGTAGACTTTCCCTTGCTTTTCTGCCTGTCAGTGCTCTGAGAAAAACCCCAGCGCTCCTGTGCCAAGTGCTCATATGTTTTTCCATTAGCATCAACCCCCTCTGTCAAGGGGTTAAGGAAAAAGCTTATTAAAATTGTTTAAATGTGGTACTAATTAGTTTAGATGTAATGAGTAACATTAGGCATCTGGTTACTTTGAAAGGGATTGTCGAATAACCATTTCTGCAGGCATTCCAATTTGCATAATGACAAGGTGTTGGCATTGCATCCACCATTAATTTGCTATATTTATAATGTCATTATAGAGCCACTCTTACCCTCATGTGCTATAAAAGGTATATGGAAATATAATATATGATCCTGCTTGTTTGGAAATTGCTTTTGGATATCTTTGAATTTTTGTAACAGTATTTTTGGCATCTGAAGGCTGACAGCACTCGGAGGAGAGTCTGCCACAGGTTTTTACTAGGGCTGAAATTAGATGTTGCTTTCATGGATGCCTGAGCCTTTACTTTCCTCAGTGCTGAAGCAGCAGCAGCAGACAAGAGTGTGATCAGGTATGCTGCAGAAAGCAAGCACAGTATTTCACTCCCAAATCATCACTACAAGGTGTAGTGCCTGTGCTTTAAGTCCCAAAGAGCATTTTTCATTGCGTATCCCAAGATATTTAACAGGTCATAGACAGTGCAGCATGGAACTACAAACTCCAGGTCAACACAAGGAGTTGAAGAAGCCTTACCAGAAACTCATCCAAATCCTTTCTTTCCATGCTTCTCTTCCCCACATACAGTCTCTGGGGACCAAGGCAGAGGAAATAAAGCCTGTCCACTCTGCCTGTGTCGAGGGTGGAAAGGCAGGAAACGGTCAAGTTTTTGTAATGTGTGTGTGTGTGTGTGAGAAATTAAAATAAAAGAAGCAATAATTGAGATCTTTGTATTGAGGGTATAGTAGATTTATTTTCCTTTTCTTGAAAAAGCAGCAGTTTACCAAAGGGGGTGAATCCTTACTGTGATAGTGATCAATCATCACTCCACATAACTGTTTCTGTGACTTGCAGTTCTTTGCTTCCCTCCTTTACTGTCATTGTAAATTTTTTCTGGCTTGTGACATTACAGAGAAGAAAATGTAACAGGTGTATTTGAAAATAAAGTCTAGTACTTTGGGTGGAGGTAGCTAGTTTTAGCTAGCTGAAGATTAGTCATGTAATGAGATTAAATTACTAAATTATATAGAGATAGTGCCTGACCCTGAATGTCCAGACTTTTGTATCCTCACCATGAGTTGCCCCCTGTGTCCTTGGTGTTTCTCTATCGATACTGGATGCATCCATAGGTTTTCCAGCATCCACAAGATTTCTCCTGAACGGGCACTGCAGACTTAGCAGCTCTAGGTTTCTGATGCTGTGATAACCTTCCAAGCTTCTTTGAAGCTTATTCTGTATGATGAATTCACATCACTGCCAAAAAGCATCAGGAAAGTTGAAAGAGCTCTTATTGTGAGGGTTATTTTCACCATGACACGGTCATTCTATCCACCTGAGATGTCTGCGTAATGTAAGCATGTGGTACAGAACAGTATGGGCAGAAGGGGGGGAAAAACCAGCACCAAATAGAGAAGAATGTGGTTTATATAAACCCACTTTATGAGACAAACTGATTAGGAACCTATTTGTTTACTTCTCTGTCCCCTTCATCTTCAGTGTCCACTCTGAGCTGTGCCTTGATTTACCTCTGAGAGTCTGACAAATCTTCCAATATCATAAAAAATCTTTGGTTTATTTACTCTTAAGAAAGGCTCTATGACAACCATACTTGCTTGCTTACTCTTTGAGACAGAACCTGAAGACCAAAACACCAAAACACCCAGACATGGGTGTTCCTTTGAGTATTTAAATACATCTATGTGTGAGCAGAACACTTTCATACATGTAATACAGGAGTTAATGGATATTTGCCAGTATAGCAGACTATGAGCAGACATCATGGTGTATTTTTGGGAAATGGATTTAAGTTCATAAAGCCAAAACTTTATTTTTAACATTTTGCCTAGTTAGTATAAGAATAGAAACAGGTAACATGACTGTGAGTTCAATCTGAAACAGAAGGGCTGCAATACATGTGAAAGAACCCTAAGAATTCATCTAAGAAAGTAATTCACTAAAGATGCATTCCCTGCTCAACTGGAAATAACACCAAGAAATTTTGGGGTGTAGTAGTCTAGAATACTAGTTTCCAATGACTTGTAATATCATGGACTGTCATGTGTAAGCATATTTATTTAAAGTATTTAAAAATATTTTCAGTTATCTCCAATTCATTTGGAATGTAGCTGTTTGCATTTATATGCTTTTTTTCCTGTTATTTTGATTACAAGACATTTTAATGCTGTTTAGTCAGCAAACATGATCAACTGAAACTTTTTCAGTATAAGCTGAAATATTTAAAGTAAAATAGATGCAGTTTCCTTCTCTTTTTACCTCATTCAAGTCATATAGTGAACAACAGTAAGATGCAATTAATATCTGAATCATTTCTCACTACTACAGGCTTGCACCCTTGGGTTTAACATTGACTTCAAGGGAATTAGTTCAAAAATATGCTGATGCCCCAGATCTTCTTTCATATGTGCTAAAGACGTCACTGAAAAATACTGAATCAGACTCCAAATCTTCTACTCAGTGTATCTGAGACAAGAATTTGTCCTCTGGTAAATGCTTTGCTGAATGTCCTCTTGAATGTGTTCCACATTCTGAATCATCTAACACTATGTTTTATGAATGAATAATAAAGTGATTTAAAAAAAAAAAAAAAACAACACCAAAACAACTCAAAGAATGAACCAGAGCAAACATCTCCTGCTTGGGCCATAATCATCTTTCCTTCCTTCAGCAGATTCTGCTTTCACTGGGATAGAATATCTGTTTCTCATTAATAACTCACTGAAAACAAGCTGCATCCCTCCAAAACACTCCGTGCAGGAGCACAGACCATTGTGTGCAATGTAGCAGGTATATCAGGTAGGTACTATGAGGGAATCTGCTTCTGGGTCTTGCTGGGGGGTCAGTATGGGAGCCTGGAGGGGCTTTTTATAACTATCTAGTATGGTAAACTCAAATTGCTGCATCAAGCCCCATTTCATTCTCTTACAGAGCCAGAGCATCAACAGGCAGCAACACAGATGACGGAGTACAATGTTCAGACAGGTGAGAGCGTTTAGCTTTAGCACACCAGGAACCATTCAGCCCGTGGATATTTCTCTGCAGCTGCCCTGGGCTGGTATTAAGCTTCTCACTGAGAGCACAGTGTGCTCTGTATTGCTGTGGGGTCTGCACACTGGGGAAGACAGGCACTAGAGCTGAGGTTCTGCAGTTTTGCTCTTCAATTGTGTGAGATCAGACCTCTGGATGAAGCATTCAAGCAAGGATTATCAGTAACTTCCTAAACTATGCTGAGGAAGATACCTGCGGCTCTGTTTCCAGCACTGCTATAAAATGTGAGAAGCCTTGTTAAATCGAGTTTAATGAATAGGAATCTCAGGCTAACTGACTCCTTCATCCAGCAGCTCTAAGAAATAGTACTCACATGAACAGGTTTCACTGGCAGGATGCTAACTGATCTGGAGTAAGAAAATTAACTATTCTGAAGCTCTGAGCAGCTCCCTGTTGGAGCTGAATTATTTTCCACATGGGGAAGTTGTTTGGAGTCTGTGTGTGTGGACAGTGCTTGAATTCTCTCTTAATTAAGCTGGGCCAAATTCCATCTGAGCTTCAAATGCAAGTAATTCAGATGCAGGTAGCACTAACTCAAGCTTGGTCACTAATGGGTTAGTTTTATAGTGTGGGAGAGTCTACTAAGTATTCGTTGCCCAGTTTATCTGGTTTTCTCCTGCCAGCAAAAGCTATGCAGAACTGTACTCCAAGCACTACCTGTAATGTTCTCCCTGAACATTTACTTAAGAACGTAAAAGTTCTGCTTATCACCAATACAGATGAGTCTGGTCCAAGACTTCTGGCACTAAATGAGGGGAAATGAATACCCAGGGTGGAGCTGGGGAGCCCATATCCTCCGTGGGGGTTGCTCTGCCCCAGCACCCCCCAGGCAAGGAACCCCCCGGCCCTGCCGGCCTCTGCCCCGCGGAACCGGCTCTATTCACCCCTTGCCTGAATATCAGCGATGAGGGCAGATTTTATTTCTTCCCGCCCCAGGCTGGGGAGCCCAGAGAGGGGGACGAGGAGAAAAGAGCCGAGGCGTGGGAACAGAGCCCGGGCACGGCGGCCGGCAGGCAGCGATGAAGGGCTGGGTGCCGCGGGGAGGGAAGAGGAGGGGATGCGCGGCGCTCATCCCTTCTCCGTGCTCCCTTAAACCCCTCCGAAAAACATCGGTGTCTTAAAATTGACGCTGGGAAGGCAGTCGTCAAATTTCTGGGCTGAGGGGGAAAAGCACAAAAAAAAGAGAGAGGGAGAAAACCCTAACAAAAACTAGTCGGAAGGGAGCACTTCCCTGAGGTGAAGTTTGGGATCACGCAGGGAGTGTGGAAACGGGATAAAAGCGTCCCTTTGGAACCGGGCTAGATGCTGGGATTACAGCTGTGGACAGCTGGTCGCAGTGGTTATAGACGTTTTTCTTTGAAATTATGAAAAAAATATAATAAAGTAAGGATTGTAAAAGACCGACTTTGATACTAGTTTGAAAGTAATCAGCGTAAAGGAGAAGGAAAGATTTTTTTTAATTACGTGACGGAACCTAAATGAAAGAGACGATTTATTAAATTGAAATAAATCCAAAATATCAGACACCTCGTCTGCGGAAGTGCAGGAAAGATTTTGGATTCTCTAAGAGGGGAGGAAGAAAAAAAAATCATCTTAATATTGCACAACAGCAATCGGGCAAAGCAATTAAAATGCAAAGAAGGGAACTAAGAAGGGCAATACCGTTTTCCGTGCAAGAAGAATAAAGTTCATTTGCGTATAAGGAATACGCTCTCAGAGTAAACGAAACGAAAAAAAAGGCTGATATAAGATATCCCCCCAAAGCCTCAAGAGGCGGTTTTTCAGAGGAAACTCGTCTTCAAAAAGTTAGGCAAAAACCAGGGACTCACCACCACGGAAAGCCGCCGTTTCCATAAAGTTTATTGATTGATTTAAAGTGTTTAGCAAACAAAGTGCTTTCTGTATAATCTCTTGCTCATTACTCCCATTCCTTATACATTAATTATAAAGTTAAAACTTTTTTTTTCTTTTTTTCTTCTTCTTCTTTTTTTTTTTTTTTTTTTTTTAAACAACCAGAACTAAACATAAATGTTTAACGTAAAAAAAAACCAAACCCGTCCCCA